>WAAE01018502.1:102139-125320 GCA_013400495.1 Nicator chloris | reverse complement strand
CCCGGCGCCGCCCCGGCCCGCGCTGTCCCGCCGGAGCCGCTCGGGGCCGCTCGGGGCTGGGGGCGATGCCCGCACGCAGCACGCGGGGGTCGCTGTCCCCGCCGTGTCCCCGCCCCGCTCCGGCGAGAAGAACAATCGGAGGAAGCGCGGCCGCGGCCCGTCCCACGCACCCCCGGCACCCCCGGCACCCCCGGCGGCTGAGCCGCGGGAGGAGCACTCGGGGGCCATGGGCTCTGTCCCCAAGAGGTGCCCGGCCGCCCGGAACCAAATCATCCCTAAGGTCCCTTCCGTAGTGACAAGGAGACACCTTGCCTCGGGCACACCCAGAACGCCCAACACCGGCTCTTCCATCACCACTGAGCAGCCCACATGGCGGGAATTAAATTTACCTCGATTTTTCCCAGGTTTCTGATTCCCAAATGGAGTTGCTATCACAGGCTGTTATCTTCTTTCCAGCTTCTCTTGTTCCCTCTCTGTGCGGGGCAGACCCCTTCTTTGCCCCGCTGGGAGAGGAAACCTACGGAGGCGCGAACCCAGCTCGTTTGGGTCTGACCAGTGCTTCAAATCACTCCTTGGAGCCAGAAACACCTGGAGAAACGGCACCGAGCGTTACCGCCTTGTTCCCCACAGAACCGTGGAGTCGTGAAGGCTGGAAAAGCCCTCCCAGACCATCGAGTGCAACCATTCCCCCAGCACTGCCGAGGCCACCGCTGACCCGTGTCCCCAAGTGCCACATCCACATATTTTTTGAGCACTGAAAAAGGACAAGGCAGCGTTTTCCCACCCTGACCATGTATCCCCCTCTCCATAAATCCCTGCAAGCTCTCCATCCATGTTCCCACATGGATAAATAGGAGATCACACAAATAAATAATTATTTTGAAGAAATTGCCTTTACAACATTACAAATATTACAGGGAAATTAAATAATTATTTGGACAAGGCTTAGTGGATTTAATTGCTGCTTTTCCTTCGCGTGTAATTGGTGTTTTATGTTATGTTAACAACGTTTCCCATGGAGAGGCAGGTGTGTGCCACAGAACGAGGCTGTTATTAATAGGATAACCACAATTAAGTGTAATTGGGAGCATCATATCAATCACTTCTTTGGAGCAGCACAAGCACAGAGTTTTCCAGCTGCTTCATCCATGGTTTCAGTGATGCGCCAAAGCCAAAGAAAAGACTTGAAATTCACCAGGGGCAGCAAGAAACTCCTTAACTTTCTGTGCCAATGGCCCATTGATGCGGAGTTAATCTGAGGGGCACAATTCCATCCCAGTTCCCCCCAGGAATCAACATCTGATGGAACAGCATCATGGCAGGGCAGCGTTTGAGGCTGAGGCATCTCCCAAGGAAAGCTCAGCCCTGCTGGTGCTGCACAGGGGTCACATCCAGCCCCATCCCATAAACACCGGGCACCACGGGGAGCACCCACAGAGCTGCTGTTCCGGGGATCAGACACCTGGGACTGGGGAAATGGGGCTCTGCTCCAAATCACCTTTAATATTCCCACGTGGAACATTAAGTTGTGTCATCTCCTGTTTTCCTCCTCGGGGGAAGCAGCTAAAAGCTCCCTTTTCCAGGAAAGGGGAGACTCTGAGGGGGTCATACAGCTGCTGGGGGGTAAGCTGGGCTTGAAGAAAACCTTTGGATGCATTAAAAGAAAATCACAATAAGCACAAAATGCAGGGCAGCAACACTGATGTGCCCAACAGGATGAGGGTAACATCTCAGAACTCCCAGCCCTTTTTTCCCCCTAAGCCCCGGCTTTGATGATGTATCAACCCTGAAAGTTTAAACACAAGCCACCAGACAGGGCCACAGCCCCCGGGGTGGCCTCCCCAGCCAGCGTCCCTCCCTCCCTCCTCACCTCTCCCCCAGCAGACACTTTGCTTCCAGTGCCATCCAAGGACAGAACCCCCCCAGGGCCATCCAAACACCACTCCTGAAATATCTCTGAAGTGCAAAAAACACAAAACAAAGGCGATAAGGAATTAGCAGCCTCTTGGAAACCCAAACAACGTTTCTGCAGTGATTCAGGAGTCAGAAAACGTGATTAAATATGATTAAGGCATGCCCACCACTCCCTGCTGGGGCGCCTGTGAGGAGCGCAGCCCCACAGAACTGCAGCTGCCTTGTCCAGGAGACCTCGGTGTCAGATTTACAGCTGGCTCGGGTCAGGATTAGGTCGCAAAACACCCAGGTTGATAAAAATGGGTCTCGATAAGCTTCTCCTGGTAGGTGCCCAGGGGAGGGACCCGCGGTGTCACCCCATCCCATAACCTGCAGTCCCTGCCACTCTTAACTTGCTGTCGGTCTCACGCCTCTCCATAGGTGATGTGTGCACAAAATCCATAAAAACACAAGGCCACGGACTCCTTAATCCTTATTTTTAACTCAGACCCCACAGGCAGGTGCTACAGGCTCCTTTCCCTGCCAAGAAGGGTTCAGCACTTCCACACTCCCAATTTATTCCTTAGCTTTTACCTTTATTAGAGCCCAGCAGTTTCTTGTCTCCTTTCATTTTCTATCACATTTAGTTCAAATAGTTTCAGCTGGGACAGGACACCCTCCCACCACAGCTGGGCAACACCAGAGCTCCCAGCTGGGCACAGGCTGAGTTTTGCCGGGCTCGCAGCTGGTGCCATGCCCTGATGCGGGCAGGGAATCCCAGGAGCTCCCTCCAGCCCCCACCAGCCACAGGAGGCTGCTTGGGGAGAGAAACACCCCCACCCCACCTTGGGAGTCAAACCCAAGCACAGCCGCCTAAAAACAGGCAATTTCCCACCTCGCTGTTTTTCTGCTGCTCCCTCTGGCTCTCAGGATGGACAAACGCCTGTAACTGGGCGGGGGAGGCTTAAATTCAGGTGGTCGCGGTGTGTGGACTCAAAGGAGGCAGGCGCGGGGTGGCTTAGCCGACACCCACTTCCAGAGCCTCCAATTACTTCATTAGGTGGCCCATGGGCCGGGTGATAGGGACTGGTTTTTCCTCCCTTTAACGTTTTAGTGGCTGCAGGATGGGGCAGAGAAAAGCTCTGCCCATCACCAAACCACGCTCATTAACGGGCTCATTAACGCCCGATTGGCGCCGTAATGAGGGCTCATTGTGCTCCTGTCCCCTGAACCCACCCAGTGTTAATTCCGGGGTGACTCCTATCCTTGCCCTGGGCTTTGCTTATTCCTTCTCTGCAAGGGTAATTTTCTAGGGAGGGGAAAGAGCCTGGGATTCCCGGACCAACAGGAGCGTGCCAAGCATCACCCACAGCGCCAGAGCGCAGCGGCGGCAAACCACAGCAGGAAACAAACTGAGCGAGGGAAACCTGGAGGAAAGGATGAGCCCCCCGAGGTGAGAGCTGAGCGTGGGGCACATCCCTGGAGCTGCTCTGCTTCCAGGAGATCCTTCCTGCTGCAATTCCTGCCTGGTTTTCCACCACTCAGCAGAGAGTTTGCAGGATGTGTTTCCTGGTGTCCCCACGTCCCTGCCTGGCTTTGCAGGACTGATGTGCTGCTCCCTCCGTGAAGTTTTCCTCATGTGCTGCACCCACTGCAGGGGTCTCCTTCCATCCCAGAGCGTGTCCTTGACTCCAGCTCCATCCTTTGGCTCTGCTCCACCCAGGAACGCGCTGAGGAGGATCTTGTCTTAACAATAAACCAACTGGCAGAGGAGCAAGCAACAAACAACATCAAGAGTCCGCACAGCCCCAAATCCGCCCCACGCCGAGGAGAGAGAGCGCGTGCTCTGCCCCACTGCAGGCTTTGGGATTTGCGGGAGGAGCTGCTCCTTGCCGAGGTGAAGCCTCGAGGGTCTGGGGTCAGGCTGAGCCCCGGGCCTGCATCCACCCGGAGAAGGGCAGGAATAACCCCGAGAGGTGCGGAGGGGGCGGGCAGAGCGGGCCCGGCTGCAGGGAGGGGCTCGCCGCTGTGGGAAGGGGCACGGAGCATCGCCCCGGCCCCGCACAGCCCGGCCTCCTCCAGCTTCACACCCCGCACGGGACTGGCCCCAAAGCCGCAGGGAAAGGTGCCTTTTTCCCCCTTCACCCCAAGGAATAGCCCCCTCCCTGTTTCTAAGCAGCTCCAACACACCTGAACAGTCCTTTTCCCTCTTGTATCCCCAGAATCCCCATTCCTCAACACTTCTTCCCGAAGTGGGTTCTCTCAGAAGCACCAGCCAGCCCCTGAGCCCAGCCACAACCCGGGCTGGATGGGAGTGACAGGGAGCAACAGGCCAGCCCCGAGCAGCAAGTGGGAAAACAAGGAAACATTTCCATGTATTAACTTCATTTCCTCTGTTTCCTCCGGCCTGGCAGCCTCACAGGGAGTTATTAATAGCACAGGGTGGATGAGAGCTGTGCCTGGGGCTCCAGGATCCCCGTGTCTGCCCTGGCACCCCCCTGTACCTGGGAGGGGGTGATCCTGGTGGGATCCACTCGTGGAACTCACAGCAAATCACTCCTCTGTGACATCCACTCACTAAACCACGTCTCCTGCAGCTGCCCTGCAAACACCTCTCAGGAAAACAGCACTGAGGGAAGACGAGGGAAACACCCAAATTCTCCCTGTTTCCCCAGCCTGGGATTCTGGGAACCACGCTTTTAACATCAAACCTCCTGCAATCTCAATTATTTCCTTTTGGGGAGGAGGAAGCTGTGCTCGCCTGTATTTGCAAAGCAAATGGTGCTGGGACCCAGCAGGGCAGAAGGAGCATAGAGAGGCCAGCCAAAGTCACCCCTCAGTGACACGAGGGGACCCAAAGCCCCATTCCCCACCTCGGTGTCCATCCTTTGCTGTCCTCCCTGCGAGGACACGTTTCTCCAGGGACACTCTCCTGCCACAGCTCATCCCAAAGCCTCCGGGCACAGGGGATGGCATTTGTGGGACCACCCCGCTGAGCCGGGCTGGGGATCAGAGCTGGAAGCAGCGGGGGGAGCCCGAGCAGGAGCCCCCGGGGCTCTGCCCAGCCCCGCTCACCCCGTGCCGGGGGTGCCAAAGCATTCACCCAGTTCAGCAGCTCTGCCCGAACCAGTCCCAGCTCGCTGGAGATGGGCACGGTCTCCGAAGGCAGGAGCCGGCAGCAGCCCCGGGCAGATTTCTGCAGCCTGACTCACGCTCTGCCTCTGGAGCAGCGCCGGGATCTGGGCAGAGGCACCGGGACACCCCGGGACAGCTCCTGCCCGGCCACGGGCACGCCGGGGGCTCGGGACAAGGGCACGGCCAGCTCCGCGGAAGCTGCAGAGAGGTGGGAAACAATGGAATGCTGGCAAAGAGCTCTTTCATCCTGGATCCCCCAGAAATATCCCCCAAGGACCCATCTCCTCCATGGGCTCTGCAGTGGTGCAGCTCCAGCAGGGAAAAGAGGGGAGAACAGAAGGTCCCAGTACTCTGCAAAATACTGCAGTTGGTTTTAAGCTAAAGAAATAATTTTATTTATCCAGCTTGCTTTGAAACCATGGAGTTTCACCTACTGTTGCCCTGGAGATGCTGCTGGAGGTAAAACCCACAATGCAGAAACCCCCTAATTTCAAATAAAAGCCTCCAGAGCAATGGGGAATCTCCCACCCACCTTGGAAAGCGCCCTCAGCTGCCAAAACCCTCTGCAAATCCTGTACCTCGTGTTTGGGGAGGTTCCTGCCCCACAGCTTCCAGCCCTGGCTCTCCCCTGAGCAAACTTTCACACACCACAGTGGCAGCATGACCACTCCCAGCCAGACCTTGGAAGAGTTTCCTGGAGTCCTGGCAGCTCCTCCTGGAATGGAATGGAAAGATGGAGCCAACCCCCAGGAAAGCCTTGTGGAGGAAGGGAACTGCTGAGCTGCTCCAGGAGCATCCTGGGTGGCTGCAGGTGATGGATGGAGCTCCGTCATCCAGCAGGATGGTTATCCCATCCCATCCCACCCTGGAGGAGTCCAGCCCCCCTCAGTGTGGAGCTGTGGTCACTGACACACCCTGAGGCACAAATAACACCCTTGGGAACATTGGCTTCACCACTCCCCACTGTGGTGCCATATCCGTGAATCAGCCACGTCCCAAAAATTCCTGGTCACAGCCTCTGTTCTGTGGCCACTGCAGCTCTCCTGCTGCACAGAGCTCAGTGTCCCCCCAGACCCAGGTCCCAGCCTTTCTCCCACGTGCTAGAAAATTTTAGGGCAGTTTCTGTTTGATGGAAAAGCAGAGGTGAACCTCCCTGTGGATGAACGACAGATCTGCCTGATCTTCTCATTCCAGGTCTCATTGTATCCCCTTCCCCCGGGGCACTGATCTCTCATGAGCCTCAAAACTCCCAAAACAAGGAGCTGAGGGTGCTGTGTGAAAGCAAAAAATGTTCCCAGTGTAACCAGGGGTATAAGACGAGTAAAGAAGGGGAAAAGGTGCTCTGCAGTAGAGGCTGACAGGTGAGGTGTGCCAGTAAAACACCCAGGGCACGGTGCCCTGATCCCAAATCCATCCTTGCTCAGCCAGGGAAGGGCCCTGCAGAGCTGCAGTTTGCTCCAGCCTTCAGAAACACCTGAAGTGATGCTGCTTTGAGTCAAAACTGGGGATTTTCTCCAGTGGAGCTCAGCAAAGTGCAACAACTCCATCCCCAGAGGGGCCTTGGAGCTGGGGCAGGTGGGAGCCCAGAGCAGCTGAGCTGTGCCATCCTCCCCAAGGCACCTGGGCAGGGAGCCACCCAGCAAAACCAACAGCCCACAAAGGGCAGGAGACACATTTGGGATGTGGAATAGGAGCAGCAAGGCCCAGCTTGGCTCCAGGCACTCAAACATTGGCACTTCCCAGCTCCAGGTGTCACCTGGATGAAAATCTACAGGCACACGCCAGGGAGTTTTCTGTTTTAGACTGGCTCTTGGGGGTGTTTTGGAAGAAACAACAACAGAAAGCAGCACTCCTCCTTCCCTGGGCCTGGCTCACTGCCAGATTTTACTTTTTCCTGCTGGTTTCACACCAAGTGGCACCTCATTATCATAAACAAATAGTTTATCCAAAAAGGAGATGGGAGACAGCAGCACATCCTTGGCACGACGTTAATGTGCACACGGAATAACTTCCCTGGGTTGCACAAAAGCACAGGGAAAGCTGCAGCAGAGTGTGGGGGGAGGAATCAGATCAAACAACTCAGATCAAACAGAACAAACCTCTGGATCAAAGCTAGAACAGCCTCACACGTCACTGCCAGTCCCACAGCAGTGACTGGGAGCAGCAGGAGGAGGAGAAAGGTCCTCAGACGTGCTGGAAACACGTGTGGGAACTGCCACGGGAGTTCTGCCCAAACTCACCTGGTTTTGTGGGAGGAAACACCAGTTCATCCCAGCACTGAGCCCTCAGCATGGACACACAGGTGGGATTGGTCCCAGCAGGGAGGCAGGCACAGCTCCCAGAGGGGCTGGAGAAGCTCCCAGCACTTTGGAACTTTGCAGGTTCCAAAGTCCCTCTGTGGTGGGTGGGCTATTCCCAAGGGGAAAAAAAAAGTCAGAGCAGAGCCAAACTTATGAAAAGTGACTGAAGGAGAAATCCCACAGGGAGCAGAGGGAAGCAGGAAAAGGGCAGTGGAAAATTGCTGCCCACCTTTGGGAGATGCCAAGTCATGCCCAGGATTGCTTCCCGTGCTTTCCCAAAGCGTGGGGAGAGGAGGGAGCCTTCCTTGGCCGGTTCCTGGCACGGGAACAGAGCCAGGCTCGGGGGGTCTGGGAAGGGTTGGGTTATCCCTGCCACCCTGCCCTTGTGACATCCCTGCTCCAGCCTGGCCTGGCCCCCTCAGGGGCTTTTGGGGACATCTGAGGGCAGCAGTGGTGACACCAAGGGACATTGGAGGGCAGCAGGGGTGGCACCCCCAGCACTGGCCAAGGGGAGCTGAGCAGGACAAGGAAGGTGGCCCAGGCCAAGCAGGGCACATCAGGGATGATGAGGCAGCTTCACACCAGGCTGGGAATCAACTCACCCAGGGGGGTCTGGAGCCCAGGGAGGGCTGGAAGGGGCTCCTGGGCCCGTGGGTGTGGCCCAGGTGTGCTCAGGGCTGTCCCTGCCCTCGGGGCTGCCAGCTCCAAAGGCATCCTGTGGGGAAGGAGGGAGAGGGAGATGCCATGACCAAATAAAGGATGAAGTGATGGAAGCTGGGGCTCAGGGAGAGCCTGGCCATTGTTGGGGTCATTGTGGCTCTCAGCAGCCCTTCCAGGGGCTCAAGCCCTTTCCCCAGGCTGACCCTGCAGGGAAGTCCCTCTGTTTATCCTGCAGGAATTCCTTCCTCTGGTCCTGTTTTTCATATTCAGCCTTAATTGCTTTTAAATCAGATTTGAGTCTCCTTTGCCTTTAGCATTCCTTAATCTTGGAGATGCTTCCTATAAAACACTCCCAGGGTTCCCACTTGGAGGCTCCAGGTCTCATCCAAACAATCCTGACCATCACTCCAGCAAATTTTCCAGCCCTGAAAACCCAGAGAGATTTCCATCACTGCTTCCTGCTCTTGAACCAGTGCTTAAAATCCAAAATCCCTCTCCAGTTCTCCTGGAGACCCTTCAGGCCCTGGAAGGGGCTCTGAGCTCTCCCTGGAGCCTTCTCCTCTCCAGATGAACATTCCCAACCCTCCCAGCCTGGCTCCAGAGGGGCTCCATGGCCTCATCTAGCAGTTGCTTGAGGAACTCAGCACCTCATGTATTGGGGTGGGGTTTTTTATGGCAAATTTCTGCTTAAAACCATCCCTCATTAAGCAGGGGCAGGGCTCAGACATCAAATCCTCGCTCTGATTTTCCAGCCCCTCGGTGTCCCCTCCCATCCGTGCCGAGCCCGCCCCGCCTCAGGCACTCCGTGTCCCAGCCTGCCCTCCTTTGGAAAACAGGATTTTCTCTTTTATTGGCAGCACAGAAAGGGAGGAAACCCAGGAGAAGCTGGAGCCTGGCAGAGGGCAGGTCCTGCTTCCACTCCGGGATATCCCAGGGCAGGCAGGGAATCCAAACTTCCCCAGGTGAACGCTGGGTTATTTCCACATACTCCCAGTTCCAGACTGGTGGGACTGGGAGGAGCTGAGTGGGGTTCAGTGGGGCCTGTGGTGCCTCACTGCGGGTTTGGGGTGGGATGACATTCCATCCATGGTGGGAGTCCCATCCCAGCGGGAGGTGCCACCAGCTCTGCATCAGAATCCAACCTTCACCAGGTTCCACAGGAGATAAAAAAACATCATAACCATAAAAACATCCCAAACACAACAAACCAACAGTTCTGTGGGCCAGGGGCTGGACAAACACCAGCAGTGGGGGTGTGCTGAGGCTGTGAGGGGGCTCTCACACAGGACAGGTTTGCAGCTCTCCCACAAAGGGAGGGACCCAAAGCCAGCAGCTGCCCAGTGCCTGGGGCAGAGCACACTGGGCTCACTGCTGCCACTGCTGCCACGGCACACTGCAGTGGTGGCTTTGCCTGCCTGGGTTCCAGTCCCTGAGAAGTCACAAAGATTTGGCACCCAGGGTCCCCTTGTGGTGTGAGACCCCACAAACCCCCACAGCACCTGCAGTCCCCTCACACCCAGGTGCCAATTCAGGTGGCATCAAAGCCACCAAACCCCTCCAGGGTCACAGAATGACTGGTTTGGGTTGGGAGGGCCTTAAAGCCCACGCAGTGCCACCCCTGCCATGGCCAGGGACAGCTCCCACTGTCCCAGGCTGCTCCAAGCCCCAGTGTCCAACCTGGCCTTGGACATTTCCAGGGATCCAGGGGCAGCCACAGCTGCTCTGGGCACCTGTGCCAGGGCCTGCCCCCCCTGCCAGGGAAGGATTCCTTCCCAAGATCCCATCCAGCCCTGCCCTCTGGCAGCTTCTGTCCTCCCAGTCTGTCCCCAGTGTGTCACAGACCCCCCACACCTCACCCTGGGCTGTGACTCAGAGCTGTTGATGCAGAAGGCTCACGGCACTGAGGGAATGTGAAGCTCTGGCTCATCTCTGTGTTTTCCCCTGTCATGTCCCCAAAAAGTGCTCCAGACACCCAGATTGCCTCGGGGGAATTTTGGGGAGACCCAGCTCAGCACTGGACATAATAATAGAACAAAAGGGAACAGTTTTCAAGTAAAAGAGGAGAGATTTAGATGGGATATTGGGCAGGAATTGTTCCGAGTGAGGGAGGTGAGGCCCTGGCACAGGTGCTCAGAGCAGCTGTGGCTGCCCCTGGATCCCTGGAAGTGTCCAAGGCCAGGCTGGAGGAGGTTTGGAGCACCCTGGGATAGTGGAAGGTGTCCCTGCCCATGGATGGGTTTAAGGTCTTTCTAATCCAAGCCTTCCCGAGACTCTGGGATTCCATGAGCTGCAATAATGGAGCTCTCCCTTAGAGGTCAGCCCAGCACCAAAACTGGCCCAAAATTCCTCACAGGTGGATGCAATCCCTGCGGAGAGCTGGGATTTGGTTAGCAAGGCCCTTCAGGGTGGGCAGGGGAGGGTCCCCAGCGCCTGCAGCCCCTCCCCTCGGTGTTGCCAAAGGACATTCCCAAAAGCTGAGCTCTGCCGGGTGCTCTCCTGCTCCTTTCCACGCATGCACTGCTCTGAGCTGTGTGGCTGCCCCCACCCGGGGGATCCCCCTGCCTGGGGAAAGCCTGGCCAGCTCCAGACTTTGGGGGGCAGGATGACCTGGTCCTGCTGCTACTGCTGCTGTGAAATTTTCCGTGCCCAGAACAGCCAGGGCAACCCCTCGGAGCTTTTCCTTACGGCTCAATTCCTCCTTCCCTCCTCCCTTCTGACAGACAAATACGACTCAACAAAGAGACACCCTCCCAAAAAACAAAATAAAAAACCCCAAAAAACCACTTCACTGACAGCTCCTGCATGAGAAAGAAAAATACTCTTCTTTCTTTGTTGTCTTTTTCTTCCCCAAATCCCCCCAGCAGTAAACAGATTTCAGCATTGTTCTAAAAATAGAGGGATTAGAAATAATCCTCCAGCATGGAGCGACTGTTGGGATGTGGCACCCGGGGCTGGTGGCTGCCCTGTGGGCTGGGACCTTAGGGCTGAGCTGGGGGAGGAACCCAGGAACCCCCAGAAACGGTGGCTGTGCTGAGGTGGGGACATTGCTGTGTCCCCAGGACAGGTAACCCAGGGCTGTCCCTGGCTGTGCTGACCAAGTGGGAGCCACCAGCTGGGAACTGACCCCATAAAATCAGGTGGGGATGGGATGGGATGGGATGAACAAGCTCCACTTGACCCATGGAAATAGGGAAGGAAGAACACCAGTTGCCACCAGGGGTGACAGGTGACACAAGGGTCACCAGGCCATGCCAGAGCTGTTCCCCTGCAGCCTCTGGGCACAGGAGCCTGAGGACCCTGGCAGTGCCACAAACCCCTCGTGTTCCCTCACAGAGCAAAGTGGTTGTGTTGGCACTTTTCAAATCAATTTGGAGAAAAAAGGGGGAAAGAAAAGAAACACTTCAAAGTGTGAGATACATTCCTGTGATGACAGCCGACTTCCAGCGAGGTTTTGTCAGCAGGAATTTGTTTGCAGCAAACGAGTCAATTTGTGTTTACAAGGAGGCAATTAGAGCTGAGGGTTTGAAGCTTTCCCAGCGGGATGGGCCATCCCAGGAGCTGATCCCGCTGTCCTCACCATCATCAACGCTCCACTGCCACCTGGAGCAGTGGGCAGGTGGTGGGAGAAGGAGAAAACAACCCAGGGACGAGGTAAGGGGATTCTTCTGCATCCCCTGCTCACCTGCATCCATCCCTGCCAGAGCTGGGGGTGCAGCCAAGGGGGATATTCCCTGGGCACCACGGAAAATGGGGCATTAAACACCCCCAGGCATGAGCCAGGAATCCCCTGGATAACCCCAGTTCCTGCCAGGGAATCCCAGCTTTGCCATCACCTCGGGAGAAAATGCCCTTGCAGCTTTTGCAGGCTCAAACCTCAAAGTGGGATCTGGAAAGGCAACCCCGGGGCTTTGGGGGATGTTCTTTAAGGCAGGAAGCGTTTGGGATCCAGGGAGGGTGCTTGGAATAACAGCCCAGCAGGCTGTAGGGAGGTTGGATGGGATCACATCTCCAGAGGGGGAATTTGAAGCCTGAATTTTGAGCTCATGACCCAGGAACGCCCAGGCACACAACGCTCACCCCTGCCCAGCCTTTCCACAGGTTTTTTTGGCTCCTCTGGCTGAGTTTTCCAGCCTTGGCAGTGCTGACCCAGCCCCACGTGTAATTTTTCCCAGCTGATTGCCTTCCAGACTCTTCCCATGTTTAAAATGCAGGAAAATCATCAGAGCTCATCCATCAGCAGCTGCCGCCTCAGGCCTTCTGCCCTTGCCCTGCCTGGGCAATTTTTTCCCTCCCTAAATTCAATCAGGGATTCTCAGGAGCCCCATTCCCACAGGAGCACCGGGCTGGTGGCCTCTGCCCCATGCTGGTGGCTCTCTGCTCGTTGTCAGATGTGTCCCCAGCTGCTGCCTTTGTCCCTCGCTGTCCCCACGACGGGGAGGTCACAGCACAGGCTCCCGTGGGAGGGTTCTTGGGGACAGAGCAGGGATGGAGCTGCCCCAACCCCCCTTCCCCGGCTCCTGTTTGGGGTAAAAGCCACCAGAGCTGTGACAAACAAGAGTGTCACAGTCAAAGCTGCTCCTGGGGCACACCAACCTTGTTTAAGTCCAAAGGAGAAGCCACAGCCTCACCCCTCTGCACCAGAGCTTTGGGAGCTGCTGGAGGCTTTTCCAGTGGGATGAGGGGGGTTACTCCCAGCTGAAATGCAGCAGAAAACAGTATAATCAAATAAAAATTTAAAAATACTTAAAAGTATATATATTTAAATATTTTAAAGCATATAAATATAAAAATATAAATATAGTTATATCTTTTTAAATATATATTGATGTGTTAATAAATATTAAAATACTTAAAATCATATATATTTAAAAGCATACATAGATAAAATTAAAATATATGTAAAAAAATATATTTATATAGTTATAATATATTAATAAATACTAAAAAAAAATTGAAAAGCAACCTCTGCTCAAGGGGAGAGCTGGGTTGGGGCAGCCCCGAGCCCTCTCTGTGGGGTCACAGAGGGAACAGATTTGCACTTTTGGAAAAGCTCCTCAGGTGCCTCAAGAGTATCTGAAGGCACAGCGAGGCTTTTTCAGCTTTTCCATCTGCTGCTCCAGGAGCAGAATCCGTGGCCATGGCAGAGCTGTTTGACTCTGAAAGGAAAAGGATGGATCCAGGCTGGGAATGGGCAAGTTCTCCACGCTGCAACACTGGGGAAGGCCCAGGGAGCAGAGACGCAGCTCTGATGGAAACTCAGCATTTCCAGGCACGGTTTGGAACAGTGGAAGGAGGTTTGGGACAGAGGGAGAGCAGCACCAGGAGGAGAGGCTCAGAACCCCCAGGGGAGAGCTTTGCCTGTTGTTTGCCTGGGGATCTCCAATGGATGGACAGGGAAAGGACAGAGCCTCCCCAGGGCATCCCTGGCTCTCATTAAGGGTGCAGCTCATCAGGCTCTCCAGATAATTACAGCTCCTCACAAATTCAATTTCTGCCTGGGGAGGGCAGGAGGGGAGGGCAGGACTCCTCCTGGGTCTTCCAGTGCATTTGGAAATCCTGGGAGGCACCTGAGGAACACATCCAGCAGGATCCAAGACAAAACCATCCCTCCCAGCCCTTCTCTGCCATCCCAGGGATGTCCCAGCCAGGTGGGGTCAACCCAGAGCCAGGGAATCTCTGCTCCCTGCCACTGCTGGAGCCCAGGGAAGAGGGAAAATCTGCCTCTGGAGCCTTAAAGGCTGGGTATTTCCCAGGGTTCATTTAATGAGGGTTTGAGGAGCCTTACCCTGTTCCAAAGGGTCTCGGTTGCCTTCTCCATGGAAAATTCCACCTCACTGGCAAATAACCAACAGACAGGAGAGGAAGGGAAAGAAAAACATTAAATCAAGGATAAAATAAGCATGAAAACACCAAACCACCAGTGAAATCCAATGTTCTCTAAAAATCTGGTTTATTCATTAGAATTCAGTGAAAGGAACATTCATTTGAAAACACAATCAATACATTAAAAACTTGAAAGGACTAGTAGCAATGAGACCAGGAAGGAAACAAAAAAAACTCCCAAATTCAGCCAGGTTGGTCACCTGGGAGGAGCTGCCAGCCTGGCAGCAGGATGGGGCAGCTGAGGACAGGGGTTAATTCCGTATTTCCTTACAACTGAGGGGCTTTTTGGGATTTGAATTTCTCACTTCACCCAAATGGAGCTTTGGGGTGACTCAATGTGGGTGAGAAGAGCAGGAGGCCCCAGCTGGAGAGGAGGGAGCCCAGAACTCCAGGGCAGAGGGAATGTGGAAGGTGGGTCTGAGAGCCCCAGGAATGTTCAATGAGAAACCTTCCTATTCATCCCTGTGGGGAATGGGGCAAACCCAATCCAGAAAAACTTTTAAAAACACCATTAGGTGACAAGGTATTCATTAAAAGACAAAAAACAACTATGCAGAGCCAAATCAGTGACAATTGCCACCTCTGCTGGGGGAAAAAGGGGGGAAATCTGCTTAGGGCTGGATTTTAGCATTCCAGCAGCTCTCCTCTCCTCTGATCCTGAAGTTCAAGGCAGTGTCATCCCAGGGAGATGTTTTAGTGATGCAGAGCAGAGGGCTGGAGCTCCCTGGAGGAGGAGGAGAAGGTGGGAAGCCCTGCTAATCCCAGGATTATTTAAGGAGCAATCCCCAGGCACCAGGGTGAAATCCCAGCTCCCAGCCCAGCCAGGGAGCACCAAGGGGAGAGGAAACCTGTCCAAGAGCATTTCCATGCACCAGCCAACAGCATCTCCTGCACAGGGATTGAAGAAAACCCCCAATTTTAGATAAAATAACAGCAGCAGACAGCAGGGAAAGCCCCAACTGAAACCTGTGGGCTTTTTACAATACTTGGAGGGAGAAATCACCAAAATCCACAAATTCAGATTTAAAAAAAAACACTGAAAAGCCAAGAAGGGACAGCTGAGTGTGACAGAGGAGGGTTAAAGACGTCTCAGGTGTGTGCAAAGTGTGTTGGTGAGGGGCTGGGGAGCTGGGAAGAGGCCCCAGCACATTCCCAGGGAGCAGGGTGGGATCCAGGCACGGCAGCAGCAGGAATGGCCTTTTCTCCATGGGAAAAGCAAACCACACCACTTGGAAAGACAAGACACACGAGTAAAAGAACAGTCTGTAAAATTTCCCCATGATTATAAAATGCAAAACTATACAAAAATAGAGAAAATCGACCGTTTTCTTATGTGTATAAAAACAAACAAATGAAAGAAAACCCCAAAGTCCCCAGAATGGAATACAGAACCTCTTGGTAGGCTGACCCCAACGGCAGGGGTTCCATCACAACTTCACAGCCCCAGTCCCCCACTTCAGGCAAGGCCTCCCCTGCAAGGGACAGGCAAATTCCTCAAGGTTTTTCCTAAATATCTTGGCAGGACATTCTGCTATTCCTGACTTTTCCGACTGGTTTCTGGTTGGGAAGCCCTTTTGCATAAGAAGCCTCAGTGACCACCCCCAGATGTGAGCTCCTTGGCTAAGGCAGTGTTGGACTGATCCAGCTCCAGCCCAGGTTTGTTCCCATGGATCCCCAGTGGGGTTTTTGGGAAGAGTGGCTCAGCAGGCAGTGAAAATCCAATCCCTACTGCAGCGATCATTTACAGGCTGAATTACTGCACTGGAAATTCTGATTTCTTTGGGTTAATGGGGCAGAATCTGCCAATAATCCAGCAAATTAAACTGCATTAGGAAAACTCATTTGAATTCCAGAGATATTTGCCTCATTGAGTTCCCACCGAATTAAGAGGAGAAACCTTTGGTATAAAGTCAGATTATCAAGCCTTGGCTGTACTGCTCCCACTGAACCTCCCCAGCTCGTACCTACACCCAAGGCCAGGATCCTACAGACACCTTGGAACATTCATTTAGCACCGAGACATTCCCAGCCCTCAGCAGGACTTTGGCTGAACAAAGCTCCAGAGCCTGGAACCCCCGAGATGCCTTTGGTGAGATGCTGAAAGGAAATACAACAGGGATTAAATCCAGCCAGGGGCGTGAGGGGGGTGACAATGTCCCTGTGGTGTCAGGGTGTGCCCGTGGTTTGTGTGCTGGGAGTAGAGTAAGATGGGCACAGAGCTACCCCTGTCCTTGCTCCAGGGAGGGATAACCAAGGTTCATTAGCAGCTGTGCTAACGACGGGAGACAACCTCCCAGCGAGGCCACCTTCCCCTGGCTCACCACATTCTCCTCTCCAGGTGTGGCAGTGGCACCAAGAGCCAGGTGTGTCCCAGGAAATCCTCTCCGGTGTCCCACAGGGATGAGGGAAAAGAACCGTGGCACAGCAGGTTCCTGTGGAACTCCCTGCAGCAGGGCTGGCAGGAAAATACGGAAAAATGCAGGTTTGAGCCCGTGGATGCACAGATGGATCTGCTCTGCCTCAGCAGGAAAATCACATCACACACAGGCTGAACCAAGCCTGGCCCTGCCTCTCCCTGCTCCTTCCCAGATATCCAAGGACAGGGTAGAAGGAATCTCTTCTCAAAAGGAATACCAAGACCTCATTTTGCTTGGAGGGAAAAAACCTCATCAAACCCAAACCAGCTCCTTGTGCCTGGAAATCCAGGGATGGCAGGGAGCAGCTGATGGAGCCACATCCATGTGGAGCAGGAGAGCAGCAGGAGGGTGACCCAGCAGGGCAGGACTCTGCAGGAAAATCGAGTCTGGCCCAGGCAGAGCCATCCCTCACTCCATAAATGTGGTAAAACTCCGGTACTTCCGCTTTGGGATTATTTTTGTGAATGCTACAAACTCTGCTGCGAAGAAAAATGGCAATGAGGTGGGGGGAAACAAAAATCACAGGTAATGGAATTAAATCAGAACACAGAGCTTGGACAGCACAGGGAAGCAGCTTTGTGTTATGGATTGGGGATTTGGATCAGAGCTGAGGGGGTTTGGGATCATGGAGGGGACCAGGAGCCTGCAACAGATGTCACAGGAGCTCACAGGACCCCCCAGAGAAAGTCTGTCACCTCAGCCTGTGTCCCTCCTGCACATTCCTTCAAAAAGGCAAAAAATCCCAAATTTCCAGCAGCTTCCAGCTTTTTGTTCCCTCCAGTCAGGAGGAGTGAAGCCCAATGTAGCTGCAGTCCATCCCAAATTCCAAGGAACACAAAACTTTCTTCCTGTGGGTTTATGCAAAGAAAACAACCGTAAAAATAATAAAATTAAAAAGCCACAAAGCTTCCTTTTGAGAAAGTATCAGCATCTGCCACTTCACAGCTACAGGCATGATGCAAATTTAGCTTATTTCAAAGGCCTCATCCCTGTCCCCATGGCCCTGGAGAGGCCAGGAGGCCGGGACAAAGCACAGGAAAGGTTTCCACCAGGAATTCTGCACCGTGAAGACAGACCACAACAAAGAAGGGACCAACACTTTGTTCTTCAAAGGGACACCAAGGACAGCACATCTCTCCAAGCAAACTGAAACTAGACCTGGAGAACGTTATCGGCACGTACACAAAAGCTCCTGCTTTCCTCTGGGGCAAGGACAAATCAGATAAATAAAAATATTGCTGCAAAGTTCCCCTTTCCAGCTGCCTCACCCCATCCTCACTCTGGAACAGACAGCACCCTTCCTCCCAGCTCCCCACACTGAGCCCTGGGTGGAAGACATTCAAAGGGAGTCTGAACCAAAGCATTTCACCCAGAAGAGGAAAACAGCCCCATTTCCCAGTCTGCCCAAGGCCCGTTCTCCCAGCCCCAGTCCTGCACAGACCCCAACCTGCCACACCAGCAATGGGTCCATCCCCAGCTTCTGCCAGGGGCTGCTGCTGCACTTGGTGTTGGAGAGGGCTGGAAAACCAGAAAGTGCCTCAGTGGTGATGAAGGAATGCTGGAGGAAGCTCCAAACCCCTCTGGAGCATCCACAGGGGCAAGGCCACGGATAGCTGCAGGAGAGGAGCATCAGCCCAGCTCAAACTCAAGTCCCCCCCAAACTGCTCCCAGTTTTCTCCCTCCCTTTGCCCCCCTTTCACCCCTGCTTGGAACAGCCTCAGCATGGTGACATGGTGACATTCCTGCAGCCCCTTGGCTTGGTGACACAGTGACATTCTTGCAGATACTCAGCCTCGGTGACACGGTGACATTCCTGCAGCCCCTCAGCTGGGTGACATAGTGACATTCCTGTAGATACTCAGCCTTGGTGACACGGTGACATTCCTGCAGCTACTCAGCGTCGGTGACATTGCAAACGGTGCCACGGCAGCCGCCATGCCCCGGAGTGGCCCTGCCCTTGAGGGGCTCGGCACAGCGCTCCGGGCTCTCGGTGTCCCCGGGATGCTGCGGCACACCCTGGGCGATGCCCACGGGTTTGCCCCTGGCACGGTGCTCCAGGGAGCAGGCAAAGCCAAAGCTCAGGGGCAGCTCCGCTTCTCCCAGGGGTAACAAGCGGGACAGCTTGGGGACATCCCCGTGGTACCGGTAGGACCCGGCCGCCTCCCGGGCCCGCCTCGCCTCAGGCTGCAGGGGGAGGTTGGAGGGCCGGAGCAGGTGCCTGCTCAGCTCTGGCTCTTGGGGCCGCCTCTCCGGAGCCTCCCCGATACCACCCTGGGAGAGAGGCAGGAAAGGGGACACGGTGTCTGGCGGCTCCGCTGGCTCCCAGACGCTCTCCACAGCGCTGGCTGGAGCGAAGCCCCAGAGCTCCATCTCGCCGGGAGCTGTGTCAGTATCTTGCTGGAGGTGCCCCAGGCCCAGCCAGCTCAAGCCATCCTCGGGAGCTACCAGCTTGCCCTCCTCCTTGCTCCTGCTTCTCCTGGCTCCAGCAGAGTCCTTCCTGCCAGCTTCGCGCCTGGCCCAGAGCCGGCAGGGCTGGGGGCCGCTCCGGGCCCCCTGCGGCTCGGCCAGCTCGAACTCCAGGCTCTCCGTGTCCAGCGAGCGGCTCCTCCGGTCCATGGAGAGCGGCGCGGGCATGGAGGGGCTCAGCCCGTGCAGGCGCAGGTGGCGGGGCAGGCTGGCCACCCCCCAGTTGCAGCTCTGGAAGGAGCCCAGGGACAAGCCCGGGGACATTCTCTCGTCACATTCAGCCAATGACTCTTTCTGTCCGTAGCCATCCTCAAAGGCCTCGGCGATGTCCTCACCCGCGGTCAGCTCTGCGTGCTGCTCGCACTCCCCTTCCCCGTCCTGCTCAACATCCACCACGTCGAAGGTGACCATGGTGGGGAGGGCAGGAAGGTTCTGGGTGAAGGACGAGCTGGAGGCTGAGCTCCCCAGGCTCTCAGACAGGCTGGAGAAGAGGGTCCCGCTGCTGGCAAACTCCACCAGAGCCTGCGAGAAGTTCACAGCGTGCTCGGGCTCGCTGCCCACCTGGGGCTCACCAGGGGTAGGCTCTGCTCCGCCGCCACGCTCCTGCTCCGGGAGCCTGAACCCAGGGAACATCCCTGCCTTGGCTGGGGCCACACTGCCATGGATGGAGTCCCCAAACATCCCACAGTCCAGGTCTGCATTGAACCCCGGGTTGTTCTTTGTGAGCTGAATAAGGCAACTTCCGGGGCCTTTCTGGCTGTTGTAACAGTTTTCCGGACACAGAGTCCCTGGAAAATCCCTCCACTCTGGATTTTCAGCCCTAGCCACTGCAACCCCACCATTGACAGCCCGGCTCGGGGTGTGCGAGGCTACCTGCTCACTCCCAAGGCCACTCTGACTCTTGCCAATGGTGCTGGCTGCTCTGGTTTTACATTCAATGCACTTCTTTTCCTGGGGACACTTCTCCTTGCTGGAGACATCCAGGCGTTTCAGGACCGGCTCCCTCTGCAGCTCCCAGTACAGCAGCTCTTTCTGAATGGCTGCGAGCCCCTCTTCTTCAGTTTCCATCAGCCCTCTTTTCTGATCCATCATCTGCTGGATCAGGC
The DNA here is from genome assembly GCA_013400495.1 of Nicator chloris. NCBI lineage: Eukaryota > Metazoa > Chordata > Aves > Passeriformes > Pycnonotidae > Nicator > Nicator chloris. The sequence goes on along the minus strand of WAAE01018502.1, from coordinate 105,460 downwards.
TCTTCTCTGCAGGGAGGCAGAAATCCATGAAGTAGCTGAAGATGCCCTGGTGTGGGACTTTGCCCTCAAACAGGGATTCCTCCCCGTGAGAGGGGCTCATCAGGGCGTCAAACTCGTAAAGTGCATCGCCACTGTAGCTGTCCCGGGGCAGTCGGTCCTTCTTGAGCTCCTCTCCAGCCTCATCCTCCGGCCCTGGAGTGGTGGAGTCGTAATACCCCTCGTCACTGTTCGGGGCAGACTCCTGCTGGTCACTCTGGGGCGTCAGGAGGTCAACACCATCCATGGCATCGCCCATGTAAGGGTGGGCATCACCCTCGTGAGAGGCGTGTGTCTCCAGGCTGCTGCTGGACACCTGGGCCCCGTAGCTCCTGTCCCCTGGCACGCCACTGTCCCACACCTGGTGCAGGTACTCTTCGGCCTCCTCAGGGATGGCCATCTCCTCGCCACCGCCCTGGTAGGTGACGAGGCAGGAGCTGCGTTTGGTGGCGTCGCGGCTGCGCTCCACTGAGATGCTGCTCTCGGCAATGTCGGGCTCAGCGATGTCGTCCCCGCACCCCGTCAGGGAGTCGAAGCTCTTCAGGGACGTGACGTCCCCCAGCATGAGGCTCAGCAGGTCCCCTGAGTGCAGGCAGGCAGGCTCATTGTCCATGAAGTCATGGTGGAAGGCCAGCAGCAAACTCTCATGGTCAAACTCAGTGCAGGCAGCAGCCTCGGCCTCTGATTTTGCATCTGGAACGTCCCCATTCCCTGGCACAGCCACCGCGTCACCCTCGAAGCTGCCTCCATCAGTCGTGGGGCCCAGGGGCTCAGTGGGCTCACCACAGCTGGAGTCACCCCCCGAGCCCCCCGGGCAGGCCGTGGCCTCAGGGACCGGCCCTGCTCCCGTGCCCTCCACAGCCCCTCGGCTCTCCACTCCCATTCCAGGAGCATTCACAGCCTCCTCCGTGTCCCTGTTCCACTCGGGGAGCTCTGCCTTCTCACTCTCAGAAGCCTTGCTCTTCCGGTGGCGCCGGATGCTGTTAAAAAACCCTTTCAGCCCTTTTTTGGGTCTGGGGAAAGAGGATTTCTCCCCGTTGAGCTTTTTATCACAGCCCTCAATACTCCCAGGGGGTGAGCTGTCCTGCTGGCCCAAATCCCCCCTGGTGCTGGTGTCCACAGCCAGCTGGGCGCTGCGGGAGCTGGGCAGGGGGCCGGGCTGCCCATCCCTGCTGCCCTCCGAGGGGCTGTCCGGCTGTGTCCCACCGCCCTTGTCACAGGCAGCACTGCTCAGCCCGTCGTGGGTCTTGCACTTGCTGAGCCCCTTCTTGCTGCGGCCGCTGAAGAAGCTGGGCAGGGTGCAGATGCTCCGCTTGCCCCCGAACAGCTTGAAGGCCGTTTTCCTCAGCTTGCCGGGGGGCGGCTGCTGCAGCTCCGCGGCCACCACGGAGCCGTTGGCGCTGTCGGGAGGGGCGTCCCCGCCCTCCTGCCGCCGCTGGTCCCCTCCGTCCCGCTCCTCCGGGCCGCCCGTTTCCATGGCAGCGGGGCGGCTTTGGATCTAGCTGGAAGCGGTGGCTTTGGGAGCGCGGCGCTCCGGGTGCAGGGATGGACACATCACCGCCGACCTGAGGCACAGGGAGAGGGTAGAGGTGAGGGCACGCCAGCGGAAGGGGCAGAGCTGAAGGCACCAGGGTCTCAGGGCCCCAACACCAGCTGGAGGAGCCTCCAGGCTCTCTCTCCACTTCCGAAACCCAGGCATCAAAATGTCGCTTAAATTTACCAGTTTGCCAGAGCAGGAAAACCACACATCTCCATTGGATAGAATCCCTGGGGACAGGCAGGTCTGACCCCTGCACCTCCTCGCTCCAAGCCCTGCAGCTTCCCAGATTTTTTGTCCCCAGGGTGATGAGGTTTGGCTACCTTAGAGACCTAGCACCTCCCAAACCCCCTCCCAGCTCTGCCAGCCCTCATGCCAGGCTCCAGAGAGCACCCTGAGGGAGGCCAAACCAGGACACAGCCCTCCCTATGCATGTGTCCAGGGAAAAAATACTTTGGTTACTACCCGGGCTTTTTTTATGGAAGATTTCAGTTGTTTTTAAAATAATCTCTCCAGCAAGAGAGAATCGCCTTAAAAACACCCACTGTGAACCCCCTGATCAGATTATCCCGGAAGCAGAGAGGTAGGTTTGAAATTTGACCCTGGATTGCTGTCAGGAACATGAGAAATAAAACAATTATAATCATGTTTCTTTTGCAGAGGTGAGGGTGGAGAAATTAAATGCAATAAAATCCTAATGTGCTCCCAAGCTGGAACGCCCCAGGCTGAGCTCTGACTGACAAGAGGCCAGGAAACCTTCCCGAGGTGTTTAGCCAGAGATCCCAAATTAAAAATACATCCGAACAGTGCTCTCTGCTCCCGCAGCCCCACAGCAAATCTGCTTATTTTTAGGTTTATTTTTATTCCTCAGGTCTGGGTTGCTTTGCCTCTATATTAATCTAACAGCACTGCCCTCAGCACGGCTGGAACTGGATTGGCTTTAAGGTCCCTCCTGACCCAACCCATTCCATGATTCTGGATTTCTGGGATTGCTGATAACCCCTCACGTTCACCTGTCCCACTGAAAGCAGCAGCTGGGGCGTAGCCGGCTGGCACAGCCACCTCCCCACCGGCAAACTGTGCTTTTCCAGCTCTGCCTGAGCCCACCACGAGTCCCAGGTGCCTCCAAAGCCTCTGGAGAGGCACGGATAGAGGGGCCTGGGAGAAACACCCGCACCTGGACATGTGCGGGGCTGCTGGAAAACTGGGGGGTGAAATGACCCTAAACATGCACCTGGACACAGGCTGCTGGAAAACAGCCGGGGAAGGGCATGAGACAGAGCCAGGATTTCAAAAATTCCTTTTGGGAATCATTCCTCTCCAGCTCCACGTCAGCACCGGCACTGCTGCGGAGGGGAGGCTGGAGAGGGATACAAAATGAAATAAATAAAAAAATGAAATAAAGAGAAATAAAGGGCACCGAGGGCAAAGAGCCACCACCAATAAAACATGAAAAATGAGGTTTAAAAGCAACAAAAAGCAGCACCGTAACAATGAAATGCAGCGTTTCGCCCGCAGAGGGGACCCTCAGGGACCCCTGGCCCGCCCAGGCCCGCTTGGGGACGCTCCCCCAGCCCGGCCCTCCCCGCTTCCCCCGCCGCGCTCCCAAACTTTCGGGAGGATCCGGGAAAACGCGAGGGGCGGGGGGGGGAGGGTCGGAGCCGGCCGCGGGGACGCGGCGCGGCGGGCGCGGGGAGCGGCGGCCCCGGGGCCGGCCCTGTGCCCAGCACTTACCGGCGGGGGCGGCG
>WAAE01018502.1:10657-101809 GCA_013400495.1 Nicator chloris | reverse complement strand
ACCGCGGCACCCCCGGGACCCCCCCCCGGCCCAGCCCTCAGGCCGCGAGGGGCGCGGAGCCGCGGGTCCGCCCGGCGCGGGCGGCAGGGGCGGTGCCGCGTGACGGGCGGGGCGGGGTCTCCTGACGGGAGGTGGAGGGGGCGGGGCCTCGCCGGCGGGGCGCGGTGATTGACGGGGCGCGGCGGCGGAGGGGCGTGGCCTCTGCGTGAGGGAGGGCGCGGTCTCCACGTTGGGCTCAATGTAACGGGGCGGGGTGACGGTAACGGGGCGTGGCCGCTGGGCGCGGTCCCCACGGTGTCCTTCCTTGGCCGTCCCACGGTGTCCTCTCCCGGCCGTCCCACGGTGTCTTCCGTGGTGGCCCGGGGCGATGCGGGGACATCCTGGTGGCGGAGTGGGCGTGGCCTCGGTGGCGGGTATGATTTGCAAGGGGCGTGGTCACCCCGTGTGATGGGCGTGGTCTCGCACGGGGGCGCGGCCTTGGAGCGACACCCCCGGGACACGCGGGGTCACGGACACGGAGGGGATGTCCTGTCCTGGTGCGTGACACTGAGGGGGTCAGGGATGTGACATCGTGTGTGACACCGGGCGAGCGGTGACACGGCGTGCTTGCCGTGGGACACTTCCCTGCATGTGCTGTGTCACCCACGGGCGTGTCACCTCCACCACGCCACTGCCAGCCACCCAGCCGCTGCACACCTGTTCACACTCACAGTCCCACACCCACTAAGCAGCCCGGCAGTGAAGACCCCTCCCCATTTGTGGGACCCTCAAATCATGAAAGCCCTTCAAATCCCCACGAGGGTGACAGCAAGGATGCCACGAGTGGGAATCACGCCGGAGCGTGGCAATGTCCCCACGGGGCAGCCTCTGCCAGCCCCCATGTCCGCTGTGTTCCCGAAGATGGCTGGGTGGGGACCGAAGTGGCACCAGTGTCATTATTCTCCATGGAGCCTTGTCCAGGCTGCTTCCAAGCCCAAATTCTCCCCTTGGGAGAAGCCCCAGAGCCTAATTAATAGATGCTGATTAATAGATCCCACAAGCCCCTGACACAAGCCCATAAATCCTGCAGGGAGGTGCCTGTGTTCGGCCCAGAGCGACCCTTGGAGCTGCTGACACGGAGCTCTGACCCCCGGGAGCACTTCCCTTCGGGATGCCACAGGGCAACAAGGAATGAACCATGGGACATCTGCTGCTGCATCCCAAAAGTGGTCCAGAACATCACTGCTGGGTGGGTGCTGAGCTGCCAAGGAGCAGTGGGATTTGTCCATTAGCTCCTGGCTGTGGGAAGAGCCAGGAAGGCACCTCCAGGCCCCACTGGTGAGGGTGATCAGTGTCCAAGGTGGTGCTGGGATGCCCCACTCCAGCCCAAAGTTCCCCATCTGCAGCAATTCCCTTGTCCTTTCCCAGCCATCCTGGCAGGGCTGCCGGATGTGGGATATTTCACCAGACAGGCCACAACAGTTTAATACCAATAATAGAATACTTTTAATTCAAAGCCCAACCCTGCCCAATCATGAAAGACCCTCAGCCGCCACATGAAGCACTTTTGGGGTGAGAAGACAAAGTTTAGGGTCAGAGCTGGGGCAGGGAGAGGAGTGGGGATGCTGGGACTCTGGATACATCCCCCAGCCCCTCCTGTGCTGCCAGCTGGGAGCTCTGCCCCCACCAGGGTGGGCACACGTGGCCAGGGCCAGCCCCAGTCCTGCCTTCACTGGGAAGAGTTCCCATCCTTACAGCCAAGAATTCCTCCACACTCTTTCCCAGCCCGTCCTCCAACCAAAATCAGCTGAAGGTGTAAAATCCCTCAGTAAAGATGGGCTGAGGCAAACCCAGAGGAATCAGATCCTCCTCTATCCTCGCTTTGCTGCAAACCAGATCTCCTGTTCTCTCTCCTTCCCTTCCCACCTTTCCATATGGGCACTGCTTTCTGGAGTCACCTCGGCAGCAAAAACGAACTTGTGACCACAAATTCCCAGGGGTTTCACAGATTTCGGGGATTCACTCCCAGGAGGTGGAGCAGGTTTTAGTTGGGGTGCTCGGAGTGGGTGTCCCTGGGCGCAAGCTGGGATCACGGCTGGTGCTGGAGGTATTTGGCCAGGACTGTGGGGATCTCCAGCTCTCCGAGGGCGGCCGTGCAGCCAGGCTGCTTCAGGAGACGCCTCATGGCCAGCCGGGATTGGGACAGCAGGGATTTGGGATGAGCTGTGGAAGGAAAGTCACATGGTCACCTTTTACACACAACCTTGCTGCCCTCCAACCCGGCATTATGCGAAGGAAAGGGACATGGATTGAGCAAACCAGACAGGGTTGGCACAGAATGGTCTTTAAGGTCCCTTCCAACCCAAACCATTCCATGATCTTATGAAAATTCCATGATTCTATGAAAACTCAACCTCTGTGCTGTGGCTGGGGCTATGGACTTGGGCACAAGCTCTCATGGGAGCTGGGCATGGAGAAGAAATATTCCATCCCCACATGGAAATAAGAGCAGGATTTTAGACTTGGGGAGGGCAGGGGTGCCTCAGTTGAGCAGCAGAAAGGAGATCAAGGGTGAAAAGCAGCTGGTAATGCAACAAGTGAGGTAAACCCAGGCTGTGGGAATCATGGAATCACGGAAGGGTTTAGGTTGGGAAGGGAATTTAAGCTCATCTCATTCCATGGGCAGGGACACCTTCCACTATCCCAGGTTGCTCCAAGCCCTGTCCAACCTGGCCTTGGACACTTCCAAGGATGGGGCAGCCACAGACCCACACAGCCAAGTGAGGCTGCGAGGGGAACCGAGGCTGAAGGAAAACCTGGGGATGGCTATTGGGAAGAGGGAATAGAGCAAAGCTGTGCCCATTCCAGCCCCGGGGCACACAGCCAGGTCACCTCTGGCCTGCAGCAGCAGCTCCAGCCCCTCGCTGCGTGGGGCCGTGCCGTCCGCGGGCACGTTGGGCAGGTACACGTTGGCCCCGAAGTCGATGAGCAGCCGGATGAAGTCGCCGCGGCAGCCGTGCCTCAGGCACGTCTCCAGCAGGGTCTTGGGCTCCCGGATCTGGGCCAGGACGCCCTGCTCGGTGCAGTTGTAGTCGGGGTCGGCGCCGTGCAGCAGCAGCAGGCGGAAGCACTCCAGGTGCCCGTAGGCGGCCGCCAGGTACAGCGGCCCCGAGCAGGCCACCGAGTTGGCCGCCCACTCGGGCAGCCGGGCCTGGACGTTGGGCTCGGCGCCGTGCTCCAGCAGCTGCCGCAGGATGTCGGCGTGGCCGTCCCTGGCGGCCAGCAGCAGCGGCGAGCAGTTGTTGTAGATGCTGCCCGCGGGGCTGGCGCCGGCCTCCAGCAGCACCCGCACGCACTCGCGGTGCCCGTTGCTGACCGCCACGAAGAGCGGGGTCTGAGCCTTCACGTCCAGGCTGTCCACCTCGGCGCCGTGGGCCAGCAGCACCCGCAGGCTCCGCACGCAGCCCCAGGTGGCCGCCAGGCGCAGGGGGGTGCTGGGGACGCCCCAGCCGCTCCGGCGGTTGATGAGCCTCTTGTACCTGTCCTGGGACAGGAGCCTGGCCAGGGTTTTGTGATCGTCCTGGCACACCGCCCGGCTCAGCTCCTCGCTCTCCCCGCTGTCCTCCTCGTCATCCCTGGGCTGCAGCAGGGAGAACATCTTGTTGATGTCCATGAGGCTCATTTTGTCTGGTCTGTGTTCCATGTGTCGCTTTCATGGTAAAGGATGAGGCCAAAGATCTGCAGGACAGCAGAGCCAGCATCAGCCCTGGGTTAGAGCCAGTCCCTGACACCGACAGCTGCATTTTAGTGTAAGTTTATACTCCACACAAGGAAGAGTCTCCAAAAAATGGACAAATATTGGATGAGGATGCTGCTGATGTGCTCATGGCCCTGGCACCATGTGAGGAAATCCAGGTGGATGAAAGGCTGAGGGAACTGGAGCTCAGTGTGGTAGTCAGTATGTGGGTCAGGATCCCATAAAATCATGGAATGGTTTGGGTTGGGAGGGACCTTAAAGCCCACCCAGTGCCACCCCTGCCATGGCAGGGACACCTTCCACTATCCCAGGCTGCTCCAAGCCCAATCCAGCCTGGCCTTGGGCACTGCCAGGGATCCAGGGGCAGCCACAGCTGCTCTGGGCACCCTGTGCCAGGGCCTGCCCACCCTCACAGGGAAGAATTCCTGCCCAAGATCCCATCCAGCCCTGCCCTCTGGCAGTGGGAGCCATTCCCTGTGTCCTGTCCCTCCACCCCTTGTCCCAAGCCCGAGGGATGAGGTGAATGTGGTCAGTTTGATTATGGATCAAACATCTTCCAGTATCTCCCTTCCCAAAATGACGCCAGCGTTAGAATTCCACAGTTTTCCTCCCTCCTGCCTGCTCGAGCCCGGCGATCACGGCTGCACGAAGGGTCTGGGATGTTTCTGGTGAGGGATTTGGGGGAAGGGTGGGAGTGCGGAGCTGATCACACCGAGTGGGACTGAACTCTGCCAGCTTCGCTGGGCTCTGGACACTGGATGTGGCCTCAGGGGCCGAGGGACAGCGGGGGACAGGAATGGGAAATGCCGGCTGGCACCTGAGCAGCTGGGAACGCTCGGGATGGGCAGAGGAATTTCTCGGCAGCCCTGGGACACCTCGGGTTTCCTCGGGAGGCGGCGGAGGCAGAGCAGGGGCTGACCTGGCCGGGGAGGAGCCAAGGAGCTACACGGAGCAATTAATTAGCAAAGGAGCCGCAGCAAACAGTTAATTAGCCGAGGGGCTGCGCGGAGCAATCGGCCTCGTTGTGCACCTGAGCCCGTCGGTGCCGCGGCAGGCACGGGGGACCTGTCCCCTGTCACCCACGGGGATACGGCCACCAGCTCAGGGGGACCCCGGCAAGGCCACCAGCACAGCTGGGGGCACTGAGGCCAGTCTGATGGCACCAAAGCTCTGCTGGGCTGCCACCCATTAGCCCAATTTATACAGAAATGTGGGAAATTCTAAGGCTGCTGCTCTTCCTTGGACGCCGGTAATGAGCTCTGGAGCTTTGGGATCACCCCACCCACACGGATAACGGGCTGGGGGTTGCTGCAGATTTGAGTCTAAAAGACAGTTGTGTTCCCAGTTACAGTCCCAAGGGAAATTGTGTGGAGAAGTAAAAGAGCAGCTGTAACCCTCCCTGAACACACAAACAGCACCTCCAAAGGGAGGTTCCTTGGGCTGACTGAGATCTTGTGTGAGGAGCTGAGGGAGGTTCCTCAACCAGAAGAGCCCAAACCAGAATTCCTGGAATCACAGAATGATTTGGTTTGAAAAGGAACTAAAAAGTTCATCTCATCTCACCCTTGCCATGCACAGGGACACCTTTCACTGTCCCAGGCTGCTCCAAGCCCCGTCCAGCCTGGCCTTGGACCCTTCCAGAAATCCATGGGCAGCCACAGCTTCTCTGGGCACCCTGTGCCAGGGCCTCCCCACCCTCACTGTTTTCTCACCCTCTGAGCTGCCGGAAGCTTTCCTGGCACCTGCAGACCCCAAGAAGAGGTTGTGACAGAGCACACAGAGGGTACATTTGTCCCTCTGGGTCCCAGTCCCCTCCCTGGCCCGCCCAGGTCCCGGTGCTGCTGCCTTACCTGGGTGTGGGGGATGCTCAGAGCATCTGAGGCCAGGGGGGTCCCATGGGGAGTCCTCCCGTGGTTTAACCCCAAAATGAGCAGAGCAGGGGAGGACCTGGCAGAGCTGGGATGGCCGGGGCTGTGAGGGGCTGGAGCTGGGCCGTTTACAGCTGAAATGCCACGGCGGGACCGGCCCGGGGCGCCGGGGCTAATTTTAGCCCCTCTGGGGTTTTATCTTACCACTTCCATTCTTGGAAAGCTCCCCCTGGGTAAATATAGAGAGGGCAGCGGGGTGGGGGGAGGCAGGGACAGGTGCTGGAGGCTGCTCGACCCCACTGAGCACACACAAAGCTCTTTCTCCGCTGTTTCCTCGCAGAAATCGCAGGGAATGGGGAGGTTTGGGGTCCCTGCCAGGGCAGGATCGGCCTCTACCTCACCTTGGCTGCTGCCAGGCACTCGAATTCCCTCTTAACCCCTCTCCTGTCCTCCCTCCCCCTTTTCAGAGAGATACAAATGGCGATTTGCAACCTCCAAAATGATTTATTAGACACCAGAAGGACAAAAAGTCCTGAAGATGGAACAGATTTCCCACCTGAGCTGCTCTGGGCTGCACCTGCCAGAAGGAACCACAGCCAGGACTTCCCAAAGCTAAACAGGATCCAGGAAGGCAGGAAATGTCCCAGGGCAAACAAAAGGACTGAGAAGCAGCACTGGGGCTCTTATCAAAAGCTGTCAGCTGGGAAGTGCAATCCTATTTTATCCAGCTTCCTTCAAACCCTCTCCCAGCTCCTCGGCAGTGGAGCAGGAATGGGCTGGCGGTTTGGGGCAGCCTTATCATGGTTTGAGATAACAAGAGAGACCCAAATTATCCAGCAGGAAAATCCCCACTGCTGCAAGAAGTGAAATCAGGGTGCTCTGTGAAATGTGTGATCTGTGCCACCACCACATTCCTGCTTTGGAGCCTCCCCATGGAAAGCCTGGAATGCAGGAAAATGGTCAATATTGATTTGGTTTAGACTGTTGGTTTTCCTCTCCAAATTCACTCAAAAATAGATTATTGCTTCATAAAGGTCAATTCCCCAAAGCCAGCAGCAGGAATGGAATTATGGAGAGTGATGTGGATGAGCCCTGGAGCAGGAGAGGGGAGTTTGGGGTTATTTTTCCTGACTGCCAGGAAGATGCAACCACAACAGGGATGCTGCAGCCACAAAAGCCAAGCCTGGCTGGAAACCCCTTCCACAAACCACAGAAATCAAAGCAGCCATTAAAAAGACAAGAGTGTTATAAAGGGAAAAAAGGGAATGCAGACAACAGAAGTGCTAGAAAATGTGAAATGTAGGAAACTTGGAGATGAAAGGAAAATCCTTGAATGGCAAATTAACGATAAACTGCTTATTCTTTTGTTGTTGCTGCTGTTTAGTTGTTAACCAAGAAAGATCTTAGGAACAAGGAGCAGATTAAACGCAGTTCTAAGGAGGCAGACCCGAGAACCCCCCAGCCTGGCTGCAGTCCTGCACGGACACACTCCCGGAGCAGGAGCCTTTCCTGACATCCCAGGGAGTATTTCCAGCAGCAGAGCCAGACCAGCCCCAGAAGGAGCCCAGGCAGAGGCACAGACCAGCCTGGTCCATTCGGGATGAGCTTCCCAATGCTTCAAACTCCAGGGAAGGATGAGGAGTCAGGAAAAGCTTCCACCTGCTGCCTGAGCCAGGGCTGACCTGGCCTCTGCTCCGGGCAAAGCAGCTCTTGATCATCTCCCTGTTAATTGGGGAAGAATTAGAGGGCAGAAGGGTATTTACTGCCAGTCAATGAGGTTTTTGGGAAGGTAAATCCCGTTCAGAGTTGCTTCCATTAAAGAGATTGTTGTTATTAACACAGCTGAAGAGAGCTAATGAGCTTGTGGATTTAGGAGAGCTAAGCAGTTAAAAGTTTAGAGCTAAACAGTCCCAAATAAATGATTTTGCAGGGATTAGGGATTTACTAACAGTGCTCAAGGTCGGGAAAGCAGAGCTGGGGAGTGGGGCTCTTGTGTCTGCTGCCTTTGGGCCGGGAGTCACTGCCACAGCACAGCTCTGGGCTCTGCAATCTCCCTCTGTGCCCTCACATCTGCTCCCAGCATTCCAAAACTCTGCCCTGGGGTTCTCCCCGCTGCCTGCTCACCACACAGCATGGGAGTGGCTCCAGCAGCACCGTGTTTCAGGTGTTACCCAGGAATTATCCAGGAATTATCCAGGAATCATCCAGGAGAGGGCACGGACAGCTGTTACGTATCCTTTGGCTGCACTCCACATCCCTGCCAGGGCCCTGCTGATGGAAATTCCAAATTTATTTGGTGCATCAACACACAAAATATGGAGTTAGAAAGGAAGGAGGAATTCAGCAATGTTTCTTCTCCTCCACAAGTCATTCCTTGAGGAATTTTGGCAGCATTGGAGCACCAGGAATGCATCTCTCTGCTTCCACTGCCTTCAGCGAGCCCCTCCCCTTTTGGAAAACAGGATAAAAGGATGGTTTGGGTTGGGAGGAACCTTAAAATCCATCTCATTCCCCCCCCTGCCATGGGCAGGGACACATCCCACTACCCCAGGTTGCTCCAAGCCTTGTCCAGCCTGGCCTTGGACACTTCCAGGGATCCAGGGGTAGCTCCATCCATGACTGGTTTTGGTTATTTATAGATTTTGATTGATTCCCATTCACACTGGATCCCTGCCCTCTCTCCCACAGCTCCAAGAGTTGAGAGAGAGTCTTTGTATCCCCCTCCCACACCCTCCACTCCTCCAAAGAGAAGGAAAATAAAATTCCAGGAGAACACTGGAATCCATGAGCTGTTTGCAGGCACAAGAAACTCCAATGCACCTTTTGTCCAAATTTCCCCCAAATTAAATTGCAGTTTTATCAATTCTAGCCGGTGTTAATGCTAATAATCCAATTAAATGCAAGGCGAGTCTAATTAAGGTAAATGAAGGATTTCACTGGCATCATTAAGAACATTTCAAATTAGCAAGCAGGGAAAAAGCCTGAGAAACACCCGGGGACTGAGTGTACCCCAGTGCCAGGCCCATTTCATTGCCTTGCAACATAGAAAATACCCATTTTTAAGGTGGAAAATATTAATCAGGGGCTGGCTAATGGGTCTGGAGTCTGTTCCCAGAGTTCACAGAGAAGTTTTGTTCCTGGAATCTCCCTCTTGAGTGTCTTCCTATCTCAGCTGAGTTTGTGTGCACTCAAATCTTTAACACTTCACTCTCCATGACTAAAAAGAATGGGACAAAAGAGGATTTTTCCAGGATACCATCACCAGCTGAACTGTGGGTTCTTCACTCTGAAGCCATCAGAAAAAAATCTCTTCACTGGATCCATGAAGCTGGGACTCAGCTCCTTCCAGAAGCTCTGGCTGCTCCTCAGAAAGCTGTGGAAATCACCTGTGGCCAGGTGAGTGAGGGACAGACAACTCTCCAGGAGCAAGGAAACACTGAGGAAATACTTGGGTTTAATATAGAAAGAAAAATCTAAATTAAAAAAAAAAGACCTGGAATAGCAGAGTTTGCAGAAGATACCAAGATTTGATACAGTTCCATTGGTTATATTCCCTTTTTTTCCATTAGTTATGTTCCTTTTTGGGTTGTTTTCAACACCCTGCACTCCCCACTCCCCCCAGACCAGGGGGATCACCCCATTTCTGTTCTGTAGAGGGGAAGTGGCTCCACACTCCCTTTATTCATTGAGTTATCACCCAATAAACAGAGCAGCCACTTCCTTTAAAAAGGCAAAGTGTTTATTTTTGTAGGGAATAAAAATACCTGCGATCCAAGAGAGACTCCATGGGACAAACAGAGAGCAAAGACACAATTCTCCTCTAGACAAGATCAGCTTCAAGCAGTGCAGGAACTGAAGTGCCCCACAGAGCCCTCGGGGCACAAACGGGGGCCCATCCCCCCCAGACGTCCCTCACCAGTGACACAGACACAAACAGCAACAGGGACATTCCCAGCCAGCACCACACAGGGTTTTAGGGACATTCCCACAAGGATCAGCTTGGGGATGCCCAGGAAAATCCAGCTGGAGGACGGGATCCAGTGCTGAGTTACTCCAGTAGTTTCTGCTACATTAAATAGCTGGAAATACAGAAATGATATAAAAACAACCCCTCGGGCCTGCCCCTGCAGCTCCCAGGGGGACACGTTCATTAATGTCATTAGCAAACCTGCCCTAATGAATGGCCCACCTGGCTGCCTGGTCCCAGGCAAAGGTTTTACCATTCCCTGCTTCCTCAGCTAATTAATCAAGTGCTGGGTGATAATTAAAACATAAATAGGACATTCAAAGCAGGTTCTTCCCCCAGGGAATGCCTGGATGTGTGAGGGAGGGATGGAAACCAGGAATAGCTGGGAGAGGTCCCTATAAAAACAACCCCAGGCCTCAGCACAGAGCAGAGGGGGTGGGGAGGAAAGGAAAACACATCTGGAATTCTCCTGGGCACTCCTGGATATCCAGCACTGCATCGTGCCAGGAAATTCCTCTGGGCTCTGAGGCTGCCCAAGGCCAGGTCTGCCAGGAGCTGAAAGAGCCTGGAACAGGAGCTCTTCCCTTTGCAAGGCTTTTCCTGGGGGTGCCTCAGCTTTGGGAGCACCTCTGAGGGCTCTCTGCTTCCAGAGGTGATGGAAACAACAGCCCAGGGCTGCTCCACACCAACATTCCCACCTGGAGATCCTGTGGAGCTCGGGGCACCTTCAGCTCCTGACAAATCCCACTCTGCAGGACTGGGGAAGCTTCCCAGCTCCCTCCAAGCCCATCTCCTCCTCTAGCCCAGTCAGGATGGCTCTAGATCAGAGCAGGTGGATTTTTATCCCAAGGAATTAACTTGGAAAGGCAATCACTAAGCACAGGAACTGACCAAGAGTAAATCAGACCTAAAAGCTTTCACCAACTGCTTTTCCTCACCCCTAAAGAGGCCATGGAGAACTAAAACTATGAATAACCCAATTATTCACTTTTTCCCTGCAGAGCAAACAGCACCAATTGGATTTTCTCTCCCACAGGTGACAACTGCAAAAGAAAACCCCAATTTAAGAACCTTCAGAATGAAGTTCACATTAAAGACATTTCAAATGAAGCTCGATGAGTCCCTCTTGTGCTTCAGAGTAGGACAGGCACTGGCCCACTACAAGGTTACAACTGGTTGTATCACAGGAGATGCTGGGAACAGGCAGGAAGCCATGGAATGTCCTGGTGAAGCAGGAGCAGCTCCAGAAAAGGGAGTTTTACACAAGCAGAGATCATCTGCAGCAAATCAGAACCCTCCGCCCTCCCAGTTCTCCCAGTCACAGGAATCCAAATGGAAAGAACTGCACTGCTCCAAATCAAAGTAACATTTCTGACCTCACAAAGCAGGAGTGATAGGGATAAACCAGTGCAGAAACTTTCCCCAGCAGCAGCAGCAGATTCCCAAGAGTAGTAACAGCTTCTCCACTCCTTCCACACCTCCTGGGAGCAGGGAATCTGGGCAGGGCACTCCAGGAGCAGAGAACACAGCTTTCCTGGGCAGCAGATCCCACCTGAGCCCAGGACACTGCAGGGCTCTGAGCAGCTCCTCATTTCTGCTCTTCCAACAGCCCAGAGTCACCACCAAAACCAGAAAGCTTCTCTTTCATTGGTTTTCAAACCGTGAGCTCGTGGAAAGCGAGGAAATCTGGGAATCTTTTCCAGCTCCTAAATTCCAGCATCAGCATAAAAGGCTTTTAATACACTGCAGCCTTTGCCTGAGTCTGTACACATGAAATTCAAGAGGCTTAAGAGACATTAATTTTGGGGTTTGGCTCTGTTTTGCCACTGGAGTTAAAAGCAGCAACATTACTCCAAGCTTACAACACTGAGTAACCTGGTGGTGGTTGTACACACTTGTAGTAACACTGGAGTTTTGTGCAGACATCATTTTTAGGAACAAGGAAAGATTATTGAACTCCTCCAATGGCAATTCCAAAGGCAAAGCAACATACAAACATTTCCAGGAGCCTTCTGCAAGCTGGATTTGTACAATAATTAACCAATGGCATCTTTACATCCTTCAGTAGTCAATCAAAATCCTCTCCAGCTTTGGATCTCTAATGAAGATTAGAGAATTTATTAAAGATACTCAAAGAACGGATAATCCATAGAATAACTGGTCCTAAAAAGTGCCTGTCTTGGCTTTGTGTCCCATTTTCTCTCAGATTTGGGGATGGATATTGCCCATTACCCCCTGGAAAGAAAAGACTGATCCATCAGTCACACCTGGGTCAGTATTTCCAGTGTTTAATTTTTAATTAATCATTCTTATAGCTCTCACTCTTTCCTTGACAACAACTTTATTTAAGTCTGACAAACCCTCAGTATTAAAAAACTTCCTCTTTGCCATTCCAGGCAGTGGAGAAGCTCTGTGCTTTTTCCTTGGATCTTTCACATGCTTTATAAAATGGGTATTTTCTTACCCAGAATGAGCCACTCAGGGAGGTTTTGGTTGGTTTTTGGACACTGGATCTACCCAGTGATTTTAGTTAAAAGCACATGGGCACAGTTATTGCACTTTCTGGTGCAATACTGTGCTCTTGTGCTTGTAACCCAGAGAATGTTTCTCCTTTCACTGGAGATTGGGAAGGCTCAAATATTTTCAGTTAGCTTCCAGACTTTTTATAAAAGAGGGAAAATGATTTGAAAACTTAATGGCAGCACCTAATTGAAACAAGAGCTTGAAAAGAGAGCAGAGCAGCATCCTGAATAAAGCTGCACAGGGGGATTCTGTGCAATTCAGCACAGAACCAGGACAGTGGCACAGCTTTCCTGGGGGGGTGAATCCTCCAAGTCCCCAAGGCCACACCACGATCTCAGAGATGTCCTCAGGCCTTGGCCTTGACAAGCAGCACCCTGAGCTTATCAGGAACACTGGCTGCTCCCAGGGCTGGAGTACAAACTCCTGGGTTTAGCCAACAGCCCTGGAATCTGATTTTTCTTGCCTGAATAACAACCTAAGTGGAACATTTTTGTTGCTGACCTTTCAAAGGAACATACTGACCCAAATTGCAGCCAGGTTGGAAAGTGACTCTGATAAAACCAACCCTCTGTAAACAGGGAACTGGAGGGGAATTTTTCCCAGGGATACACCTGGACCTGGTCCTTGGGGCTGTGCCAGAGCCACAGCACTGGGAATGCTGCCCTCCTGGACTGTGCAGTACTCTGGATTTTTGAGTTCAATCTCTAAGGGAGCTCCTGTTGTGCTTTTAGGAAATTCTACATAAACCCCTTATTCAATTCCTTACCTGCTGATTCTCTGCTGTTGAGTTCAGGTGCTGCTAAGGATTCTCTGATTCCAGGAAACCTTTAGGCCTGAACTGTTGATAATTCCAGGGCTCAGGCTGGTAGGATGCTCCGCCCTGAACATTCTGACTCAACAGGAGAATCTCCCTCATTCCCTTTCATCCTGATCCTTTTCCATCCCCATCTTCCACATTGGTTGATTTTAGTTTTAGATTGCTTGATTTTCTATTTTAGTTTTTCTCTGTGTGCCTTAACCATTTAATAAGTAACAGAGTGAACCTTGCCAATGAATTTGGTCACACTTTTTTACATCAAACCTGCTTTTGCTGATGCCTCTCCCAAGGATTCTTTGGGTGACCTTCAAACACTCATTTGTGACACCCAGTCCCTGGGGAGAGAAGTCCTTGTTTCTTCTGTTTCTTCCCAAGTTCATTGCCATGAGAGATACTGTTCATGAGACGGACAAAACATTGCTAAAGTTCTGGAATTTGAACATTCCCTAGAATCAGCAAGTGATTTCATCATTTTAGGCTCCAATACCAGAACACATCCCATCTGTAATTGCTGTCTCATCATTGATTACAGCTTGGAACAGAGTTGCTTTCTTGCTTCAGTTTAACCGAGATCATAAAATGAGAGAGAAAAATTGCACATAAATGTTCTCCTGTCTTTCCTCATTTCCAATCCTCCCTCTTAGCACAATTCCACGTGTTACAGGCTGGCTCTGGGGCTTGCTGCACACCCATCAATAAAGGAGGTCCATAAAAGCTGATTCTTCAAGAGGTCAGCTTGGAAAGAAGCTGCTGAACTCAGGGGATCAGCAAAACCCTGGAGAAGCTGCAGCAGAAGAAAACCTCCTCACAAACACTGAGTACAGACAGGACCCAACACCACACTGCAAACTCTGACACAAAACCAGCAGGGGCCTGGCTGGACAGGGACACAGTCTCAGAGAAGGCACAGGGGGTTTGGTTTTGTGTAACAAATATGCATAGGAAATAAAACATGAATCAGTTCTGCTACAAGGCAAGGGTCCATGCAGAGATTCATTGACAGCTAAGAAAGGTTGGGGGTTTTTTATCATTTGAAGACGGACTGAGATTTTTTCTCATTTTAAGATGACCTTGGACCACCACTGAGAACAGAGGGATTGGCATCCTTCCTCCTGCAGTTACTGCCCAGCTCCTCATGGAATTGGCAAGATTTCTTCCAGCCTCAAAGAGCAGTGCTGGCAGGCAGCCCTAAGCCTCAGAAATGCACGTGTTCCCACTGAAAGCCAAGTTCCCAGGAACGCCAGGCAGGCTCCTGGAGCTCTGCATCACCTGAGCTGCAGGAGGTGTCCCCCAGCAGCTGCTCCCCCAGCCCTGCACACCTCTACTCACACTCAGCTGCAAATGGGGGCTGCACCAGCTCCCCAGAGCTTCTCCCAGCAGCTCCCAGAGCTCATCCCTGGTGCTGAGCCTGCCCATCCTCCCTGGAGGCTCCACGATCCCGGGGCTGGGCTGTGCTCTCCTTGTGCTCCTGGTGGCCCAGGGAGGGGCCATTGCTCAGCACAGGGGCTGCTCCCTCTGCAGAGTCCTGAGGAGGAGTTGGGGCTTTGGCAGCAGCAGCTCCTGCCTTCGGTGAGGTGCAGCCTTTGCTGGGCAGGGGGCCGTCGAGGAGAGGGAGTTTCTGCACAAATAAAAAGGCATAAAATCAAATAATTAATGCCTAGATGCCAGAGAGGGACAAAAACCAGATGTCAAGACAACAGCCCTGTGGCAATGCCTCTTTTCCAGCTCTGAAATCCAGCACTGAAGTAGCTGGACACAAATCCTCCCATGCCTGACACAGACATCAGAAATACCTGGACACAGATCCTGCCATGTCTGACACAAACATCAGAAATACCTGGACACAGATCCTGCCATGCCTGACACAAACATCAGAAATACCTGGACACAGATCCTGCCATGTCTGACACAGACATCAGAAATACCTGGACACAGATCCTGCCATGCCTGACACAAACATCAGAAATACCTGGACACAGATCCTGCCATGTCTGACACAAACATCAGAAATACCTGGACACAGATCCTGCCATGTCTGACACAAACATCAGAAATACCTGGACACAGATCCTGCCATGTCTGACACAGACATCAGAAATACCTGGACACAGATCCTGCCATGTCTGACACAGACATCAGAAATACCTGGACACAGATCCTGCCATGTCTGACACAGACATCAGAAATACCTGGACACAGATCCTGCCATGTCTGACACAGACATCAGAAATACCTGGACACAGATCCTGCCATGTCTGACACAGACATCAGAAATACCTGGACACAGATCCTGCCATGTCTGACACAGACATCAGAAATACCTGGACACAGATCCTGCCATGTCTGACACAGACATCAGAAATACCTGGACACAGATCCTGCCGTGTCTGACACAGACATCAGAAATACCTGGACACAGATCCTGCCATGTCTGACACAGACATCAGAAATAGCTGGACACAGATCCTCAAGTGTCTGACACAGACATCAGTGTTTAATTAATAAAGCTGAAGTTTTCAGCATTCACATCACCCCAGCAAAGGACACTGACATTCTTCTCACTGGTGTATTTTAAAAACTGTATTTTAATTTGTTTGGGGGCGTTTTGGGGTTTTTAACACACAGAGCTTTGTCACTGAACCCCTCATTTTTACCCATCTGCCTGGAACAACCCTTCAATGCCAACATTTGATCTCAGTTAACCTTTCCAACCCCCCCAGGGGATGTGAAGCCCCTCGTGCCTCACGTTTTCCAGCTGGGAAGCGTTGTCCTCCAGGGCCAGCCTCTGGCTCACGCAGCTCAGCAGCTGATCCAGCACACACTGCTTGGGGTGCATGCCCTTGTCAAAGCGGTTGTACATCCCACACCAGAACCTCAACAACAGGCAGAAAAGGGCAGTGAGGGGCTCAGCTGGACGTTATTGCCAACAAATAGATGGTGGTTAATATTTTTAATAAATTGAGATGAGGAATTAATTTTAAAACCTGCCACAGCCTTGGATTATTAAATTCAATAGCAACGGGCAGCTTTTCTTCAAGTTAAAAAACCTGGCAGTAAACATTAGAATAGGATAAAAATGCCTTTTTTTTTTTAATAGCAGATTTATTGGAAGTTTGGGCAGCTTATCTTCCACTCCTTGGTCTGCCTAACCTCCCAACTTCCTTTGCATACACAGCACTGAAAATCCCATTTTCACCCCCCTCTCTCTCAGCAGGGCCCAGGAGTGAGGAGTGAGTGCCTGAACTGGGCACCAAAATTCCTGCTTGAAAGACTTCCTTAATATATATTAAAAAGGAGAAAAAGGGGAACTTTTTCAAACACTTCAATGTGACAGAGCAAGCAGTCAGAGGGTGTGTGTGGTTCTGTCTGTAGTTCTGCTTTTCCTTGCCTTCCCCCACCCTCTTCTCTCAACACCAAATTATTTTAAATTACAGCATCTGAATTTATTTCACCTTTGCACTGCTCATTTCAGTTTATGCCTGAGGAATGGAGGAGAAAGCTAAAACAAACCAGGCTAATCAGTGCAAATTTATTTGCTATAACCTGAGTTATCAGTGAAAAAAATGTCCCCCTCCTTCCCCTTCTTAACTGAGCCACTTACTGGAAACTGAAAGGTAGAGTGTTTGGTTGAAGCTCTTTGTAAGCTGTAAACCCTCTGTACAAAGGATTTCTCAACTCCTGCTTCCTCTGTAAGAGGAAAGGCCACAGGGAATGGGTCTTCTCAAAGATTCTGGCAAGTACAAAGAACATCTGATCACTAAGAAAAAGCAGCAAGTGGATTAATAACTGCAGCTGTTGGGAGTAGAATTAGATTAAGGGAGCTAAGAAGTGTTTTTATGCTGGATCTGACTGATTTCATAAGCACAGGATATTAAAATGGAGAGTCTCCTGTCCAGAAAGGATATCTGCACATTATTATTGTGCTCCAAATGAAAACATCTTTTTTTGGGCTTTAATTCATATTTTTTCTCCCATTGGTTAAGAGTAACATTGTCTTGATAAATGGTTATGTTCTACAATCTCCAATTCCATAAAACACACCCATCCCGCCCCTTTTTCAGACATTCCAAGGGATCTGTGGCCTGCTGGCTCCAGGAAGCCCCAGCTCACCTGAGCTCCTCCCTCTCCTTGTGGCAGGTGCCCAGGAAGTTGCCAAACTGGCAGGAATAAACGTGGTCATGGATCTCCAGCAGGAAACGCTCGCTGAACTCGAAGGAGCAGGGGAACTGCTGCATCAGCTGCCACACACACTCCACAAACTGTGTGAACACAGGGGACACCTCTTTGGGGTCCCCATCCAGGTGGCCACACCTAGAGAGGTGCAAAAAGCAGAATAAATCCTCTGTCATCCACCACAAAATGTCCCTTTGCCATCAGTTTTCTTCCAGGTCAAGTTTATGCTCTGAACTTGGGGAAGTCCTGAGGGAGTGGCTGAGATGCTCTCCCAGGGGATGGCTGCAGGAGAATGACCAGGTCTGGCTGGAGCACTGTGGATGGGACAGGCTGCCCAGAGCGGGGTCACCATCCCCAGAAGTGTTCAAGAGATGTGTGGATGTGGCACTTGGGGACATGGATTAGTGTGGTGCTGGTTGAATTTCATCATCTTGGAAGTCTTTTCCAGCCTTCATGCCTCTGCGATTCCATGATTAGCACTCCTCAAAGAATTGAATTTGGCAGGTAGGCATACACCCAGAATTCAAACCATGATTTTATAAAGCAATAAAAACAGTGATGAAATAACAGCCTTAGCAGACCCTGGCTCTGTATCACTAGTGCCAATATTTTCCCAATGTTTTCTCCTTTTCATTTCAATTTTTCACGGGATCCCCTAAACCTGCAGACAGTTTTGGTTCCACTCCCTCCAGGGGAACGTGCCTCTCTCACCTGTGAGAGAACTTGTGGCCCATTGCAATCCACTCCTTTTCTATCAGGACCTGCAGGTTCAAAGCAGGGATTAAGAAAAGAGCATTAATTCAGTTAAAAAAAGCAAAATGAAGCCTTTGATGTTAAAGCCTAAAAAGCTAACAACCTGCTGACCCTATTGCTATAAGTATATCCCCAGAAATCAATGGGAACAGAAATTGTGATTTATAGATTATCCAGTTACCAAGGCAATGGCCCTGCTGGAATCAGAACTCATTTCAAAACTATCATTTTGAGGGCGTTTCTAAGTTGTTAAAATCATAGTATATAAATACATTGAGCTCAAAGAATTAACAGCTTAATATTACACTGTGCTATTTAATTTGGAAAAGAGTGTTGTGATATCCAGCAAAATAAATCAGCAACTGGAGTTCAACAAATGTTTAACAGACAAAAAGATGTATGAAGTACAGCTGCATAATGAGGAGTTCAGGATGAAATCAAAACAACTGTGTGGCGTTTTTTAAATAGATGCCTGTAGTTATAGAAAACAATAACTGTCAGAATCTCTTTTCCTTACAGATAAATGAGATAAAATCATCTGTTTTCTTTACAGATGTCTCACAAGGAACCACATGACTGAAGCTGCATCCATCATTACTTGGGTGGATCATATGTCAAGATAATTCCTGCTATCCAGATTAAGAGGAGGAAGGCAGAAACTCACAACAGAGTTCTCAGAAAACTTCATTTAAATTGCTTTTTGAATTTTTGCATTCCTGCACTGCTGATGAATTCCTTTAGGAATAACCCCTTGTCAGGGGGCTTGTGCCTACAAACCATGAGGACAGACAGGGATGTGTCTGTGTCACTGCTCCAAAGCTAAATCTTCATTCTCAGTTCATGCAGGCTTGTTCAGAGACAAGGCCCAGGCAGATGTTTCATTTGCTGATGGAATTTTAACTGTTAAAAGACTGCAGTATAATCCAGAAACAAAAATAGAAACAATAAAACCAGCACAGAATGCAAGGAAACACTCCTGGCACTGGGAAATGCAAAATCTGCATTGTTCTGATTTCAGGGATTCCTTCAAGGAGCTCTCCTGAGACACAGCAGCTCTTCAGGTATTTAACAGGAGATGAATGGAAAGTAACATCACAGACTGCCCTGAATTCATCCAGGGATGGCTGCAAATTAAGAAAAAGCCTGCACTAGAAGCAAACAGCCACATTAAAATGAAATGGCTTTTAAAAAGCTGTGAAATGATGCAGATTTGACTGATGGACAGGGGACAGGACTGAGTTCACCCAATTTCAAATCCCAGCAGATAAGAGACCTGCAGGACAAACTCCTCCAGCACTTTTTGGTGGATTGCTGCCAGAGCTGCATCCTTTCCTGAGATCTCTCATTAGTGGCTCCCGTGTAGACATTGCAGGAGACAAGGATTTGGGAATCATCAATCAGCTGCTGCCATGCTGCTCGCAGCAATTCCAGCTCATTACAGAGCCAAAGCTGCTTTATGTAGGTCACCTATACTTGCCCCAGGAAACATCCTGAGCCCTTCCTCGGGGCCTGCTGGCCCTGGAATTGCAGCGTGTCCTTACCATGAAGCCTTTGAAGGTCCTGTAGAAGGGGTCCAGGAGGAGGCTGGCCAGGGAGCAGACCTGGGCCGTGCGGTCCCAGCCGTCGGAGCAGTGCACCAGCACGCTGGCCCTCTCCTCCTTCACAGCCTGCCAGGGACACAGCACAGAGCTCAGGGAAATGCTGGCCCTCACCTGCACCACCCCAGCACCCGGGGGAATGGTGCTCATCTCTCCCCTGGCCTGTGGAAATGCACCAGTCCAGCAAGAGAAGCCCCAGCTAGAGCAAAGTGCTGCAGCAGGCTGGTAAAAAACCAGCCCCTGTGATCTCTGGAAGGCCAAGGATTCCCAGGCTCTTCCTCTGAGGAAAAAATTTGGTGGATGAGTAAAAAATAGTTGGACACCTAGGGATTAGAACTTCAAGATAAATTAGAAGAGTTGATCCCAACTTCCCCCCATCCCATCATCTTCTGCCACCTAGGGCAGGAGAGAAACACAGAAGTTTCTTGCTCGTGATGTGGGCAAATTGTGAGAGCAACCAATGTTTACTACTCACTCCTCTCACCACACACTTCCTGCACACCCTTTACTACTTCCTTCCTTCTGCCTGACCTGCAAAGCCACCAGCTCTGCAGAAATGAGGACTGTGTTGAATAATCAAAATTATTGTCCCCATCACATCAAATCAGGAGAAAATAAACAGGTCAAAACAATCCTTCAATTAAAGCAGAACATGGATAAATAATGAGCACAGGGTTAGGAGTTGTTTGCACTGCTATACAGAAAGGTTTATAAAGGTCATTTATTTGTATTTTGTGATCTTATGTTTCAAATGAGCTCTAATAAAGCCCTGGTACAATACAGGACACAGGACCTGTATTTGCCCAGCAGCTGCATGACCCAACATTTTTGGAGAGATTAAGCCAACCTGAGCAACACCTTCTCCCCAGAGCCACCTTCCCAACCTTGCAGCAGCCCCTAGCACAGCAGGAGGCATTTTGGAATGCAGCTGCAGCTGGAGAGCAGCTTTACCTTGGCCAGGAAGACACCTGCATCCATCACAGCCTTGATGTGCCGTAACCAGCCCGAGTTCTCCAGCCCCGTCAGGAAATCGCTCATGGAGGGGGATTTCATCTCACACACTGGGAGCAGACACAGACAATCACAACAGCATCCCTTGCACCTCCTCATTATCTCTCCGGAAATGTGAAGTGCTTGCAGCAATATCCTGTCTAAAGGACACACTAATGGTTGTGTATCTAAAATTCATAACTAAAAAATCACTGGTTTTGTGAGAATTTGAGGCTCTGGAAATCTCCTCCTGCTCTTTGTTGAAAGGGTAACTCATTATTTATTCAGCAGTGTTTTTTTCCAGCAGTGAGCTGTTACTTCACTCTTTATCAGTATCACATCTCTAACCACTCACTGACTTCCAAAAGATTTGAAGTTATTTCTCTCTAATTTAGAGACAGAAATAAGTCTAACCTTGAAGGCAACACAGCTGCTCTAATGAAACCCAGCACAGAAAACACTTAAGAGTAATAAAGTTCAGAACAGTCCATAAGCCCCAGTGAATGAGATTTTATCACTGTTGGAGAAGAACATGAGAGCAAACAAGTTTATATTCTGCCTCTTCTCCCACCACAAAATAAAACTGCCGGAAGAGGCAGCTGAGGACTGAGAGTTGTGATCAGGCCACTCTGTCGGGTGGGAACAGCCCCATTTTTGTCCAAGGTCACCATGGATCCTGCAGGGCCACCTGAGGGCATCAGTTACCCAACTGTTTTGAAAAAAGATGAGCATTATGGTGGTTACTAAAATATTAAACTCCTGTTTTGGATGACAGCGCTTGAATTGCAAAATTCTCCAAAGTTCTACTGGTGAAACTCTGGGCCTCATTACCCTCTTGATCCCCAATGCTTAGGTGATTCTTTTGCCCTGTTCTGCATTCTTCCCTGTGATCACAATGAGCTTAATTACTCTGCATTTTCAAATATTCATGTATTAAAACATTAATTTAATATGTTTTAAAGAAGTTTGGTTAAAAAGCATCAGAAATAAAGGAAAAGTTAGCACAAAGTATGTATGAGACTCAAGTCTTTGGAAGATCATGCCAAAATTGTATTTCAACTCAGAAATACTGTTCATACTCCAAATATAGCAAACCCCAAAAAGCATTTCTGAACAACCTCTGCTGGTTTTATTTCAATAAGTCATGAAGCAACCACAAGACTGTCTTAGCTGTAAAACATAATATTTCTCTAACCTTTTTCTATTAATTTGGCACATTCATTAAGGAATGTTTTTAGTATTAGTTGCTATTTTTGAACCACTATAAAACCAAGCACAACACAGAAAATGTCAAGCAGGAAAGCATTTTAACAGCATTAATACTTTCAGCCACTTGAATGCAGCAAACAAAGCAAGATGCTGACTTTGCTTCCATCAGAACACGTTTGTGCATGGAATATTTGGATACTCAGCAGGAAGTTCTGTCCAGAGGGGTAAGAAAAACAAACCCCTCCCAGGGCTGTACCCACCTTCCAGCAGTTTCTGCAGGCTGCTCCTCATCACATGGATGTTCTCTATGCCAATGAACTTAAAACGAATGTTTTCATAATTGTCTTCATTCTCATAGCCCTTCCCAGCAGCTCTGTTGGCCATGGCATTCAACTGGTAAATTCAAGGAGCAGAAAAGAAAGAGAAAATCACAACAGAGAGGCTGTTTTGCAACTCCTTTTTTTTTGTTGTTGTTTGGGGTTTGTTGGTTGTTTTTTTTTAATCTCCCAGAAAACGTGTCGCTGTTGGACACGGAAATACTGACACAACTCCACGATGTCAAAAGGCTGAAACTACTTAATTAAAACAAATGAACTCTCTTTCATAGAGTGATATGACACAGCTGGACATGATTGGTCCTCTGGTCAACACCAAAGCCATCACCATGACTGGCTAATTAGAAACAACACCTCTATGTAAACACAGTACAGGTGCAGAGATTGTTTAGAATTCCTTCCTCGGCCTGTTTTGAGAAAAATTATCACTTCAACAGGCCTTACTGCTGCCTGAGAAAACCAGCAGCAGCTTAGGAGACTAAAATGAGACCCACAGAAATGTACTGGACAAAGCTGTTCCTCAGCTGTACTTCCCCACCTCCCAGACAGTTCTTTCAGCTGTTCCATTAAAATTACTGCAGTTCTTTAGTCAGAGGCTCATTAAAACCCTGCTCAGGGTGGTATAAAGCCCCAGTTTCTGCTATCAGAGACACTAAAGCTGCCCTAACTGTGAGTTTACCTAAGGGAATTCAGAGACAGGCACAGGAAAGCAGAACTAGGAAAGGCATTTCTAGGGCCACACATACATGGTGGTATAGTGTCTTGGGTTGCAATATGTAACCAAAAATGTGTATTCTCTTTTCATCTGTTGAAACTCGTTGAGGAGATGTTTTTCTCTATCTCTGGGGGAGGGGGTGGGTGCCTTCTGTTGATGGGCCAACTGTTAAATCCAGGTGGGGCAGTGTCTCCTTATCTCTTCCACCACCCATCCTCCCTCCAGGGGAATATCATCTGTGAATGGGCCATTAAGGCTCACCCATGACTGGTAAAATTAAATCATCCCGTTGTGAGATGCTCCACCATCAGGAGGAGCCAGCATTCCTGCCTGGATAAAACCTGGAATCAGCAAACCAAGGCAGCTGTTTTTTCCACTGGACTCCCAGAGGAAGACTGGAGCCATCTCATCACTGGACCTTTCTACAGGATCATCTCTACTCCAACAGAGCCACATCTGTCACTCCAGAAGGACTCATTTTGGACTGCTTCCAACACCCTGACCAACAGGGTGTCAGGTCATATTCTGACTCTGTCAGTGTTTCTGGCATTATTTTTGTTGTTATTTCTTTCTTTCTTTTCTTGTACCATTGCCTTTGTATTTTGTAACATTCCCAGTAAAGAACTGATATTCCTATATCTTTGCCTGAAAGCCTCTTAATTTCAGAATTATAATTTGGAGGGGGTTTACATTCTCCATTGCAAGGGAGGCTCTGGTTTCCCCTGGCAGATACCTGTTTTGCAAACCAAGACATATAGAAATAGTAAGGGAATTCCCAATTTTCACAGACATAAATGCACAGAGGAAATAAAGCCACCTGAGGGAAACATAGAAACATTCAAGCTGAGCAGAGAGAACAGAGCAACTGCAGGAAAGAAGTAGAAAAGAAGCCAGCTGCTCTAACAATCCTCCAAACCAGTTCAAGAGCTAGCAGGACATCTTTGGTGAGGACAGAAAACAGAGCAGCTCAACCCCCCCTTAATCAATTTGGGCAGCTTTTGGGAGAGGAGAGAAGAGTCAGATATGGTGCAGCTACCTCTAGAACTGTAAAATAACCCCAGTGCTCCTGTTCTGCCGGACTGGGACAGGTTGACTTAGAAGGAGAAATGTCACCAATTATAAATTCTCCCCTTGTCACCAAATGCTTTAGCACAAATTGTCACTGGTGATGGATTTCAGTGTCACTTCTCTGCCACTGGCAGCTGTCTGTACCAAAAGAAATGCACATATCATTGCAGAACAGGGGATCTCTAGAAAATGTCACACTAAAAAAGCCTAAAAGCTGGAGCAAGATATGAAACACTCCCTATTTTCCCCAAAAAGACTTCTTCTTTCTTGCCCTTGCCATTGTTTAACTAAACTTGCAGTTTATATAAAATAACTGCAAGATCTGAACAGTGAAGCAGGTTCTCAGAAAGCTCCATTTCCAAATAATCAGAGCAATTTAAATCTTTGCATTTAAATAATTGTGTGCTCTGAAAACCTTTGTGTTCTGATTGGTTTCTACCAACACTCCTAATCCATATGTTTACAAGAGAACCATTGGAATTGGTTTCTAAATTCAGTTCCTCAAGATGACAGTCATTAAAATTTTTATTTTGAAAATAATTCCTTTCAAATACACCCTCAGCTCTCAAGTTCTAACCCCAAATAGTGGGGCTGAGTTGTATTAAGCTCCATCCATGAGCGTTGTTTCCAAAAGGAAAAAATAAAAGGCAGGATTGCTTTTCACAGCTCCTCTTCCTTTCAGATCTGCCAGTAAAAGCACTTCAGCCTCACAGAACTGAATCCTGAGGCTTCTCCCTAACTCCACTTCCAGTTCTCTCCTTTATCCTTTAGGACTCTGCAGGAAAATGCTTCACTGTCCCAGCCAGGTTCACAACTGCCAGTTCCACCAGGTCATCCTGAACACAAACTTCAAACCCAGCATACTCCAGGAGGGCAAATCCTCAGGATCAGTTCACATTCCAGTTGGACACCCTGGACCAGGAGCCCCATCCCACATTCCTGCCACAGGACCAACCCAGAATTGTGACAGAATGAACTGGGAACAGCACTGCTCATTCAGACAAGAGACTTAAAAGCAGCCCAGAGCCCATGGAGGTACCTTTGGCCTCGTGTCTACAACATACATGAAGGGGCAGCCGGGGTTGGCCTCTCGGATGGCCTGGAGCATCTGCTCGTCCTCCAGGCAGCGCGCGCTGAACCCGGCCAGGGGCTGGCTGCAGCGGCACAGGGCGGCCTGCAACACACACACACACACACACACACAGAGTCAGCCCTGCTGCCACGGCCCCAAAGCCCTCTGGGCTCCCAGCCTCAGCCTTTCCTCCTGCCCCAAACCCCTCTGGCCTCACAGCTTCAGCCTCTGCTCCTGCCCCAAAGCCCTCTGGCCTCACAGCTTCAGCCTCTGCTCCTGCCCCAAACCCCTCTGGGCTCCCAGCCTCAGCCTCTGCTCCTGCCCCAAACCCCTCTGGCCTCCCAGCCTCAGCCTTTGCTCCTGCCCCAAACCCCTCTGGGCTCACAGCTTTCAGCCTCTGCTCCTGCCCCAAACCCCTCTGAGTCACAGCTGAACTGTCCTCTGTGCTCCTTCTGAAGAGCTGCTGCTATGGTGGACACACACTAGGCCGTTTCACAAAGGGAGAACTTTGGGAAGCTTGGAGTAGTGAGGGTGAGGAGGCTCAACCTGATGGTCACCACCCCAAATGTCAGCAGTTCATGGAACCCCAGAATGGCTGGCTGGAAAGGACCTTAAAAATATTTCATTCCATCCCCTGCAATGGGCAGGGATACCTTCCACTATCCCTGGGTGCTCCAGCCTGGCCTTGGACACTCCCAGGGATCCAGGGGCAGCCACAGCTTCTCTGCCAGGGCCTCCCCACACTCCCAGGAAACAATTCCTTCCAATATCCCATCTGATCCTGCCCTCTGGCAGTTTAAAACCATTCCCACTTGCCCTGTGACTATGTTCCTATATAGAAGTCCCTCTCCCTCCTTTCCATGAGCTTCCTGAAGGTACTGGAAGGCAGCAATTTGTCATGTTTTCCATTTGGTTTCTATTTCCAAACCATTCCTTTGAGTTTTCCTTATCAGTTATTGCTGTTGCACATTCAGAGCAGCACTGGGTGTATTTTAAGGAAATTTCATTAGTTTCCAGCACAACTCCAGGCAGTGTCCAGGTCAAGGCACACTTCCTCAGGAAAACAACAATTTGGCTGTGACTGAATTTTCCTCACATCAGCATCTAAAACACTGCTGAGGCAGCAAAGTTACAAATTTACATTCTGGTCTTCAGTGGAAAAAAAAATGAAACCTTCACTTATTGTGAACTAGTGGGGATTTATTTCAGGGTGGTTCCTCCTCTTCAATGCTAAGAAAATCCAGCCAAGTCAACATATAACTTGGTAAAACATTATTCATTATAGCTAAAGAGATTAAAAAACCCCACATCAGAAGGAATTGCTGAAAGCTGATTAAGAAAAAATTCCCAACAGGAAGCTTGGAAAGTCTGTGCTTTTGGCAGAGCTCTGGATGCATTCCAAGTGTCTGCCTTTAGCTCATTCTGTGAGTCAGAAAAAAAGCCATTAAGAGAAGCACAGTTCTCAAAGGCTTCAAATCTAATAATTATCTTATTCTTTCCTTTCACTAGGAGGGAACGGGCCGAAAAGGAGAACCCTCATTGCCTCCAAGGCAGTGAAGCACTAACATTGTTTTCCTTGTACAAGTAAGAAAGCACCGGAATCCGCCCTCGGCTCCTGAACCTTGAACTTCCCATCACCACGGCCTTGCTGGCAGCTCGAGGCACCACGATCTCAGGAGGGTATGTGCTGCAAACCTGAGGGAGAACAGAGGAAAAAAAACACATATTGCTCCTGAGCACTTCATGAAAAATTCATCTTTAGCTTATTAGGTTACGAGGTATTCAGGAAAACAATGCAGGAAACAATCAACTCTGCAGTGGAACCTAAAAACTGGACTGCACAATGCAGATTCAAAGGAAGTTCTTTAAATCCAGAAATTCGGTGGAAGTTTCTAATTTAAATTCACAGAATGGTTTGGGTTAGAAGGGACATTAAAGCCATCCCACCCCCTGCCATGGGCAGGGACACCTTCCACTGTCCCAGGTTGCTCCAAGCCCCATGCCAGGGGGCTGCTCTGGGCACCCTGTGCCAGGGCCTCACCTCCCTCACAGGAACAATTCCTTCTCACAAAAGGAGAAATTAAGAACGACTGTATTAAAAAAGTTCTCTCTAAATCTTATGCAACTCAAAAGGCACTTCCAGCACTCAGATGGAATCCTCAGGGAGCAGCTTCATCCTTTCTCCTCAGACAAGCACAGTCTCTGCAGCATGGACTTCACAGATAAGCTGCTCTCCAAGCCTGGCTTTACATCAGGCTTGACAATTCTAAAACACAGGCTGGAAACCATGAGGAAACTCTAAAGGACCTGAGAGTTCCACTGCAGCAAGCAAAGCCTCAGAGTGATTAATGATTTGAGATAGCCACGTCCAGGTGCCCTCAGCAGCTACTGGGAACAGCACCTCTCACATCAGAGCTCAATTCAGGCCTCCACAGGCACAGGCAGGTAAAACTGGCAGTCACCTCTGAAAGCACAGCCTTGTATTTCTTCAACCCAGAGCTTAAAGTAAAGAAAGTTACCAGGGAAAGGGATTCAGGGTTATGAATATGTCAGTGCCTTCCTTGGAGCTGCTTGCCTGGCTTTTCAACAACCAGGTCTGACTGCACACAGCCCCAGAGGAAATAAAAAGGGAAATAATGTGGAGCAGGATTTTGAACAAGCTTGCTGACAAATGCTTTTGTTTCATGTTATTTAGATCCAAGTTGGCCTTTCAGGGAAAGTAACAGCAGCAGGCAGTTCAGACTGAAATGACAGAGGGCCCTTAGGTAGCAGAAGATCCAACTGAGAAAGCAAAAAAAGGTCTGTTTTCCACTGCTGTTTTTCCTTCCCTCTCCCTCCCTCCCCTTCCTTCCTTAGTCCCTCTCCACTCTGCCTCATTCCTCACCAATCCAAACTGCTGCCGTTTCCTTCTCTCCTCCACATCTTTCACCAGCCAGGTGGGACAGGCTTTGGAAATACCAAAAGCAACTCAGGGTACTTGAGGCTTTGCCTAACAGATGGGTTGACATTTCTGCAGAAAAACAAGGCTCTGCTCCCTTGCCAGGAGGATCAAACACAACAAGGTAACTCTGCAGCTCTCCTGGAGCATCATTATCTGCAGCTCCCATCAAGATGATGTGCTTTGACTCAAACCAAGCGAACTCCTTCCTCTCCAGAGGCAGTGGCAGGGCTGTCATTAATAACAACAAGGAGATAGTGCATGAAATGGCTCCTCTGGGCAGGAATTACCTCATAGTCCTTATTAATATCTGTTATTTCCCAGGAGTCGTTGGGAATTCCCATGCGCTGGTAATCCAGTCTCAAATCAATCAATTTCCATCCCATTTCCCGGTTCTCTTTGGACATTTTAGGATTGTAAGAGAAAGCATAAAGTTCTTCGGGTTTCACTGGGAAGCAGAAAGAAAAAAAATCAACAAGGTAGAGATGCAGACACCCAGGGAGGCCAAAACTTCTGGAAATCAATGATTGAGTGCTACAGAGGAGTATTCACATTATTTAAGACTTCTCAACCTTTTATAGGTTTTTGGTTAGGATAGTATCAAGTGCTGAAATTCATCCTGAAATCCTCAGGAATTTCCAATATCCAGTTCCCAAATGCAAAGAGATACATTAATTCTAATAAAGTCTTTTAGCCCAAATTGGAAGAAGTAATTTCTCCTAAACTAATGATTTCCTCCTGAATTCACCACAGTAAGCATGTTAGATAGGGTTTATATCATAACCATTAAGCCATACATGAAAACACAGATTAAAAGATCTGTTTTCTGTGGAGAGTTCATGCAACAGCTCCTGCAGTCTTGTAAGGTCATTGCTCAACAACAAATTCTGAGACTGGAAAACTTGAGGGATGTCTGGAACGTTGCTGTCAGCCCAACAAAGGCTTCAGGATGGCTCTGACAAGTGCCCATTTACCATCCCAACCTCCTTCCCTCTCTTCACAAAATGCAAATCCAACCAATAACTCATCCAGCTGATTCCCAAGGCAGCTCCAGAGACAGAGGAAAACCTGTCAGAGGCTGATAAAGCAGCTGGGTACTGAGCAGGTAACCCAGAGGTGCCCATCACACATGTGCAAATGATCAGTAATGATGTGCTCTGCCAAAAATCCACGAAGGGAGCACACTCAGACATCTTAAAACAACAGAAATGTGCTGTTACAATCTAGAAGTACAAGAAAAGAAAGAGCTACAGCATTTACACAGTTGAGACCAAAGGAAACTGGTGTGAGCCCCTGCAGTGACACCTCCCACGCTTCAGGCACTACCCAAACCTCTAATTTTCAAACCTCAAAGAGCAGTGACAGCTTTTAAATGTAACACCACAAACCTGCCAGCTACAGCATCAGAGGCAGAACTTCAGAACTAAGAAAACTCCAAAGAGCACAAGGGGGGTGCTGGGAATAGACACAGGCCTTCGTATCAATTAAAAAAAATCTAAACTCGGCAAAGCCCATTTCTCCTACAGGATTTCCAGCCCAGCCCTGAGTGAAGGCCAGCAAGAAGCTGCCTGGTGCCATTAATTCCCCTCCCTCAGCCTGGTGACACCATCACAAATTGCAACTACAAATGGCAGCCTTGTAATAACACAACCACAAATACTGGTTCCAGCACCCCAAAAGCAGAGGCTGCCAGAGGCAGAAGCCAGGCAGGAGCTCAGGGGAAAGCTGTCCTGCAAGAAAAGCCTGAAGATTCATCCATGCTGGAATAAAAAGCTGGGGCTAGAAGAGAGCACAGGCTTTTGAGTGTCTGGCTCACACTCTAAGAGAGACTCCAAGTCAGGGCAGGGTGAAGCACAGGCTTTCAAAAGTGAGCAAACATTGCAGAGCAGCCTTAACACGCTGCTGGAAACACAGTAAAGATGCCAATTTGTGGGATTCAGGAATTCTGTCGATGCCTGGATCAGCTGGAAAGGGCAGAACTGCACACAGCCACACAGCTGGGTGATACAAGGGACTGCCAGTGGCCAGGTTTGGGATATGAACTTTGCACAGCTCTCCAGAAGTTCCTCATGGGAGACCACGTCACTCCCTCTGCCAGCGAGTCACAGAATCACAGGGAGGTTTGGGTTGCAACAGCTCATCCAGTGCAACCTCTGGGACACCTTCCACTGTCCCAGGCTGCTCCAAGCTCCATCCAGCCTGGCCTTGGAATTTCCAGGGATCCAGGGGCAGCCACAGCTGCTCTGGGCACCCTGTGCCAGGGCCTCCCCACCCCCACAGGAAGGAGTCCTGCCCCATATCCCATCTGACCCTGCTCTCCCAGCATGAATCCATCCCCCCTTGTCCTGTCACTCCAGGCTCCTGTAAATAATCTCTCTCCATCTTTCTTGTTGGCTCCCAAGACTGTGTTTAGTTTGGAAGCAGATGTCCTGCTCCACAGAGCTCAGCTCCCTGAGCCTTGCCATTGTCCCGGGTGCTGGAAGCTGATTCTGACCCCACCCCTTCCCTCCCAAACTCAACTGTGGGGCAGCAGAGCTTTCCCAGGGCTCAGCCTGGAGCATTCCAGAGATTCCCAGGACAGATTCCCAACCCCAATACCTGGCTGGGAGAGCTTGAGCAGGGAGGTGAACACATCGTGGCAGTCCCTCTCCTGCCCAATCACAAAGTGAGCCACGTGGAAGTTCTTGCAGTGGATGAGCAGGGGGTACCCAGCTGTGGTCAGGGGCAGCTTCTCCACGCTGGAGATGTGGTGGTGCAGGATCTGGAGAAAAAGGAATAAACATCATTTGTCACTGATAAAGCTGTGAGCAGAGCAAGCAGATAGGAAACTTTGGTAATACAATCAGTTGTTTATGCTTCCTGCAGCTAAGGAGCCGCAGAAAAAGAGTTTATTTGTGACATTTATCAAACATAAATGCACCCAAAACCCAGGGCACTAAAGCAGGACTGAAAAAAAACAGATGTACATAAATTACTTTCAGAGGCAGATATGCAGCTCAGTTTACCTGGTGCACTTTGCTTTCCTTTCACCTCCATATGAAATACATTCTGTCATTCCCATTTCACCTTGGAATTAATAAAATAGGCTCATTTCAGTGCTAATTCTGCACTTCTAAAAGCTGCAAATTCACATTTAGTGATTTAGTATATTGAGTTTGAGACAGGAAATTACACAGGTTTTTTACATTCTTTGAACTGACACTAATTCCATGAGTGAACTCCATCAAGTCATGTCACAATTGTGCTCATTTCCTTCTGAACCAGCTGTTTCTGGAAAGCATTTGATATTAAAATGCCCTAAAAGACCACTACAGCTCCGGAATTCCAAACCTGTTCATTCCGGAAACGAGAACATTAAGTTCCAGGACGGTGGGAATGGCTTCCCACTGCCAGAGGGCAGGGTTAGATGGGATATTGGGAAGGAATTCCTGGCTGGGAGGGTGGGGAGGCCCTGGCACAGGGTGCCCAGAGCAGCTGTGGCTGCCCCTGGATCCCTGGAAGTGTCCAAGGCCAGGCTGGAGCACCCTGGGACAGCGGAGGGTGTCCCTGCCCATGGCAGGAGTGGAATGGGACAATCCTTCAAGTCTCTCCCCATCCAATCCATTCTGTGACCTGAAGCAGCTTTTCCAGGTGTGTTTCCAGCCCACCATACCCATGTCTCCTTCCTGACTTCAGCAGAGGCATCCACGTAGATCAGGTGTGTGGCTGTCAGGTACAAGGTCCCGCTCGCTGCCTTCCTGTTGGCATAGCGATCCAGCAACTTCACGTTTTCCACCTGCAGCAGGAACACAGCATGAAAACACTACAGAATCCCAGGATTGCTGAGGCTGGAAAAGCCCTCTGGGATCATCGAGCCCAGCCTGTGCCCAATTCCCATCTTGTCACCCAGCCCATGTCCAGTTGTTCCTCAGACACCCCCAGGGGTGGGGACTCCAAACCCCCCTGGCAGCCCCTTCCAAGGCCTGAGCACCCTTTCCATGGAGAAATTCCTCCAAGTCCAGCTTTGATGGAAGAACTGCCTAAGCACCTGTTGAACTCCATTCTTTCAACTTCTAATACACAGCTCATGAAGCAAGACAGAAAAACACAAGAATTTAAGTCACCCCTGCAACACCAAGTCAGCCTTACACCATAAACTCAAATTATTTCTCCATGAATTAAAGCCATAAAGGTTAAGCAAACAGCTGTGGTTCAGCATCAGCAAATCCTAACAGGATTACTGGATTTGTAGCCGAGATGATCCCAGTTCATTGCAGTATGAGGCTGCAGAAAAATACCAAGACAAAGAACTGCAAAGGAAAGACTTGTCTGTGCTCAGGGTGATTAACATGTTGCTCTGAAAGGAACAGCCCTCTCCAGTCTGACTTCCCACTGCTCATTCCCTGTTAGTAGCTGCTTCTTCTACCTCACTTCCTGGCCTCCAAGTGTATTTCATAAACCACACCAAGCTAATTAATAAAAAACAGCTTTAAAGAACATCAGTGCAGAAATAATAAAATATGTTACAGTGCTGGACTGATTTTCTCCTGGCCTATTTGCTGCCTAATGAACGCAGATGGAATTTTTCTTTCACCATTAAGGAGAAATAATAGGAAAAAATAATTGAAAAAATGAAAACAAATGTTTTAGCAGTAAATGATAGATTAGTTCTGGGTATTGAATGTGTGAGCTTCCTTATGTCTCAAGCACATCATCGAAAATCTCCGCAAATAAATTGGAGAGCTGAGGCCTGGGCTCGGTGTCCTCTTAGCAGGTCGTGTTTTTCAGCAGATACAACTATTAAATATAATATTGCCCTTTTCGGGGCACTACAGACATGCAGGACCAGCAGAGCACCTCAGAGCAGGGGGTAAGGAGCATCCCCAAATTAACGTCCAACATTACAAATCGAGTAACAATAACCTTCATTGCAGTGAAGGATATAATGAAATTATCAACTGCTGCCTGAATAAATTCAATTCCTTTGAGTACAGCATTCCCAGAGCTCCTGCTTGACTTAATTCAATAGGAAGAAAAAAAAGCATCCTTTCGTTCACTCATTGGGACTGAGAGGAATCTCCGCGCTTTGACAGAAAGGAAACATTCCGGAATCACCCCCAAACCACCTCGGGATCTGCCCACCACTGAAATCCCCTTCCCACAAAGCACCGGAGCCACGAACACCGAGGGACCGCGGCTGTGACCCGCAGCCCGGACGGCGCAAGGGCCGCTGCGCGGCGGGAGAGCGGAGGCCGCGGGGTAGCGGGGGAGCGGAGCGGCCGGAGCCGCGGGCGCCGGGGTTACCTTCGGGGTGCTGATGTGCTCCATGGCCGCGGCCCCGCCGTGAGGGGCCGCCCCGCCGCCATCAGGGCCCGCACGCCCCGCCCCGCCCCGCCCCGCCCCGCCCGCCTCGCGAGAGCCGCGCGCCAGCGCCGCCATCTTGGCTGAGGGCAGCGCTGAGGGCAGCACCCGCCCGGTGCCGCCGGGATGTGCCCGAAGCTTTCGGGATGTGCACAGACCCCCTTCATGGAGCCCTCGGGATGCGCCCAGAGCCCCCGAGATGTGCCCGGAGCGCCTTCCCGGAGCCCCCAGCATCTGCCCAGATCCCCTTCACGGAGCCCCCGGGATGTGCCCGGAGCCCCCGGCATGTGCCCAGACCCCCTGCCCGATGCCCCCGGGATGTGCCCGATGCCCCCGGGATGTGCCCAGGCTCCCTTCATGGAGCCCTCGGGATGTGCCCGGATCCCCCGGGAGCCCCCTCATGCTCTGCTCCGTCCTGCTGCAGTCCCACTATCTCCCCGTGTCTTTTCCCCTCCCAGCACCGGCGTTCGAAGCTCTGAAGGACTATTTCAGTAAAAAAAAAAACCCCCACTTTTTTTTTTTTTTTTTTTTTTTTCCCGTCGAGGCGTGCGGCCATCAGCTGTGCCGTTTGGATGGGCAGCAGGCTGACGGCATCCTCCCCTCGAGGAAGAGGTTGGAGACGCATATATCACTTTAACACTTGTCACACTTCCCACAGCTAGTAACACCTGTTTGCCGTGTGTTTTAAATTCCAGCCACGATGCTGTGTCTCGTGGGTGCTCAGCCCGGATCCCGGGGAACTGCTGGAATTGCTGTTCACTCCTGCAATGACTCTTGGTGTCTCACAGCCCCAAGGGCGGCAGCTTCCCAGGGGTTTGTTCCAACCCAAACCTTGAATTGCCGAAAAATTCCCATCGGGAGCCTCAGAATTTACAGGTTTTAATTATTGGAGATCTTGTATCAAGCCTGGAATTGACAGCTTTTAACTATACCATAATCAGAATTGCAGACTGGTTTGGGTTGGAAGGGACATCAAAGCTCATCCAGTTCCAATCCCTGCCATGGGCTGGAACACCTTCCATGGGTGTTATTCCATATTCTGTAATTTCTACCACTCGTACAAACCCACACAGCCTCAGATCAAGGGAAGAGACACACAGGTTGTAATTCCCGGTTCGGAGCAGCGCAGGCTCCTCCTCTGCAATTAGTGGGGGCAGCGCTCGTTAATTAAGGCTTTGTATTTGTGCTCCATCGTTTTTCCCTGGGTAGCTTCTCCTGGGGTTTGCAGAAGGATGAGGATGGTTTATAAGGTTAACAATAAACGGGGTGGGCATCACTTAGGGGACTTTGCAGCACTGCACAAAATGTACCTGTGGAATAGCAATGCTGCTTCCTCCCCTTCCCAAAGGAAAGTGCAAAAACACAAGGAAAAATAAAAAAATGAGGGAAGAAATAAGGACATGGAGATGAGAAGAGCTGGAGGAACGGCTACATTGCTCAGCCAGGCACTGCCGCCCTCACAGCTTCTCCTCAAACTTGTGCCACAGGGATCAGTTTGAGCAGAAATCTCAGGGAATAAAGAGAGCTGACTTCTTCCAGGGAGCCTTTCCTAAGTCGTAGATGGGTTGTGCCCATCTGCCTGACATCTGCATTTACTGAGCCTGAGGAGATGAGGCAAAAGGAGGTGTCAGAAAACAGAGAACAAGACCACAGTGTGAAGCTTAGAAAATGCACTTTGAGTACACCTGAAGAATGTGAATGCATAAAAACCCACCCAGATCAGAGATGAATTGGACTTAGAAAAGGGAGGGGGGGAAGGAAGGAAGGAAGGAAGGAAGGAAGGAAGGAAGGAAGGAAGGAAGGAAGGANGAGGGAGGAGGGGGGGAGGGGAGGGAGGAAGGGGGGAAGGAAGGAAGGAAGGAAGGAAGGAAGGAAGGAAGGAAGGAAGGACTGGCACAGTGTCCTGTACAAGGCCACCAAGACAGTGTCCCATCTTTGACTGAACTGCTGCTTACAGCCCACAGCATCTTCAGGATATCCATTTTTGCTGTCATTTGAAGTCACATTTATTCCAGAATTTCCCTTGTACTACAGGAATCTGTAACTCTTTTGATCTTGCTCTGAGTTCCTTACATTGACATTCATTCTGCCATTCATGCTCACGCTGGACAGACTTTGTACTGAGAGAAAAGTGATTTTCTAAATTTATTTTGCAATTTGCAGATCAGTTTGAAGTTCCTCAGCTTGCAGGAACAAGCAGTCTAAATTGTAGGTCTGATCTGTTCCCCACCAAGTAATTCCTGTAATCTCCTTTTTATTACTCACTCCCCACTTTAGGAAGTGTTTAACAGGCAGATAAAATCTAACACAATGAATCCCTATCAACAAAACAGCGAAATCTTGTGTGATGCAGATGAAAATGACATTTTGGGGGGAGATATTTGAGAAAAGAACAATTTCTTGTGCTATTTTTACTGCGAGAAGGGTGGGAGGGGGCATTACCAGACACCCACACTGAGTGCCAGAGGGGCTGTTGCAGAGCTTTGTCTACAAGTGTCATCAAGAGAATGCTGCCAAAAATACCCTGAGATGATGAGTTGAGATACAATTCCACCCTCAGCGCCTGCCCAAACACTGGCTCCTGTCAGTGGGGAAGCAGAGAGGCCAAGGAATGTGCAGGGGGTGCCAAGGCCAGCTGAAACACCAGTGGGAATTTGACTTCAGAGTTTGTTTTCCTCATTTGAGTGATAGTCAAGAAAGAGCTGTCTCAAAAAGAGCCTCAGGGAGAACAGATTCTGCCTATATTTTAGAATTTTGACTGTCACAGGTAGTGAAGTATCTCCCCAGGGAGGAGAAATACACAAGGAGCTTAATCCAGGGAATATGAGGCTTCTGAGAGAAATGAAAGCAGGGCTGGGCAGGGGCTCCTGCAGACTTTAACCCTTGGCACTGCCCTTATCCCCAAGGGATTTTAAGTGGTTTTTGCTCTCCTGAGGTGCTGTCAAGGTCCTGTGTGAGGAGTTGCACATCCCTGTGTCAGCTGGGCTAGGGAAGGTGTCCCTGCCACAGCAGGGATGAGCCTTAAGGTCCCTCCCAACCCCAACCACTCTGAGATTCTGGGCTTGTCATTACAGCCTGTGCTGACAGACCTGAAATTATGCAACTGGAGGTTTTGAAAGTAGTTCATGGAAAATAATCTGTGCTGTTTCTTCTACCTTTTCCTGCTGACATCCCTGGACAGTGATGATTTAGTGCCATGACTCTGGGGCAGTGCAGTGCTTGCTGGTGTTGTACTTCCATGCCATGGGACATCCAGGAATCTGCTGGACCAAACACAATCAGCTCATCCCTTGTGTTGCTGAAGGAGTCCAACAGGTGCTGCCTGTGAGCTGATCCTGGTGCAGTAATACAACATTCCAGCCCCTGCTCTCCCTTCCCAAGGTTTTACACCGGGCAGGGGCTGAGAATGCAGCAGCCCTGAACACTCAGCATGCCGGGCCCATCCCTCTCCTCCTCTCAATTCCCTACAATCAGGTGGAGCAATCAGGTGTCCTGGGTATTTTTAGCCTGCCTGGTTGTGTTGCTTTGCCTTGGATTAATGACCTGCTCCCCACGCTGTGCTGGGGCTCTGGGACAGGCCCCCACTCTGCTCCCAGGCAGGCGATGTCACTAATTAAAGCATCACTTGCAGAGCTGGAAAATCACTGAGGGGCTGTGAGGGAAGCAAAGGTTTGGTAGAGCTGGTTTTTTTTCCCTTTGCAGTTGCTGTGGCTGGATGGCTTTAACGGAAAGAAGATAAAATGTCATCCTAGTGGGTGTGATGGAATCACCTGATACTTGTGTCCACTTCCAGCAGAGTCCAGGAAGGGAAGTGAAGAACACAGAGTTTCACTGTCACTCTTGGGGCTGAACTGGATGTATGAACAAACAGCTCACACAAAGAACTTCCTTCTCTGTTCCAGTCAACAGCCAGGAGCAGGTTGTGATGATTCTCAGTTTCAAAATTATTCTACAAGATTCTTGTTTATTGTCTTGCAATTTGAGCTGCACTTCTTGTTTTTAACAGCCTGAGAATTCAAGGGTGTGGTTTGTATCCCTGGATAGGAACAGCCTCCTGAGTATCCCAAGGCACACTCACAGAAATTCTCCTTGCTGTCTAAACCTGAGCAAACAGGCGTCAATCTGCCTTTCCCAACAAGACAGCTTCCTGAGAACTCCTTGGCTTGAACATTCATGGATTGGGAGCGGGAGGGAGGGCTGAGCAAGGCCAGAGCAGATGTGTTTACAGCTCCAGACAAATCTCTGCAGCTCAGGCAGTGCAGCGTGTCTGTCACTGCTGCGGAGCACAGCCCATCAGTCTCCAGCCCTCCTGGATCCCCCAGGACACGGAGCTGCTCTCCTCACCCCGCTGCCAAGTGCCAAAGTTGTCTCCTGGAACTCTTTCTTACCAGCTCCCATTGCACACTGGGCTCCCAACTGGATTTAAGCCCTGCATGGATGAATGAGCCAATGACAGAGCTGGGAATTACTGTCTTCCCCTTGGCACTGTGCTGAATTTGGTGTCTTCTGTTTGCCATTGACACCTCAAAAAAACCCCAGATCTTGTTGAACCAGCTCTAGAGCAGAGCAGATGCCCTGTGAGGGTCTGATCTTGCTCCAGTGCAAGACCTGATCTACAAACTCCAGTGATCCAGTGCATTCCCGAGACTGAATGGAATTTCCTCTGCAATCCAAACATGTTCCAGGGTCTTAAACCCTTTGTTCCAGCACACAAAGCTCTGACCCAGTCAAGCTTGTTAGCAGTGGCAAATTTATTCCTAACTGCTTTTCTTTGATGCAATGGAGTTGTTCTTTCTTTCGAGACAGGCATCAATCCCCAGTGACAAAGGGTGGATTATCTGCCTCTCAGCAAGATATCGAAACCTATCCCAGGGAATTCGGATGTGGGCTTGGGAGAGCTGTGGAAAACATGCCAAGAACTGCGTCATCCAGGAAGGAGAGCAGTGATGGGACTGAAATGCAACATGGTTTTAGGATGTTCATGGCATCTGCAGAGCTGAGCTGGTGTTTGGTGGGTGCCAGAGAGGGATGGAATCCAGGATTGGAGCCAGACTCCAGCTTTACTTGGCTGCAGACAGAATCTCCTCTGGGCTTTTCCCCTGTCATCCTTAGGAAATTGTTTTTTCCCCTTTGTAATGAAGCTCAGATTTCAGGATCTCTGCATGTCTCTGTGAGCAGGATATTTCAGTGAGAAAATTGGCTCGACCTTTTCCTCAGGCCCAGCATTCATTCCTAGGTAAACAGAGGAGCTTTTGGGCAGAGCTTCTTGTTAGAGAGCAAATTAAGGAGAGGTGTCCCTGGGGCTTGCAGTGGGAAAAACACTTCAGGATTCAGGATGCTGTCTCTCCAAGAGCCTCCTTCTCCATGTTGTGCCAATCTGTGGGTTTGACTCTCTTGTTTAATTGCAGTTCTAATCACCTTACTCATGCTTCATTTCCCACTGTAAATAAAAGGAATTTTAGGCTGCATTTCCCTTTTTTCTTCCAAGTGGCTGAGTAAATTTGCCCCTTTTTGAGAAGTGACCGATTATTTCATTGTGAAATTGTGCTCACCCAGTGCACATGGCTGGGCTGAGTCAGCCTAGGGTCAGGGGAGCACCCAGGGGGACAGAGGGACAAGTGCAGGGTGTTTGTCACCAGCAGCGTGCGGAGGGCTCAGGCTCCGAGTGAAGAAGGGCAGCGGGGTGACTTTGTCCTTACCCAGTAAAACCAAACACACCAAAG
Organism: Nicator chloris; assembly: GCA_013400495.1. NCBI lineage: Eukaryota > Metazoa > Chordata > Aves > Passeriformes > Pycnonotidae > Nicator > Nicator chloris. The sequence goes on along the minus strand of WAAE01018502.1, from coordinate 62,984 downwards.
GTCTGGTGAAACCTTTGCTGGCTTTATCCATGGGGACAATGGCAGCTTCAAGGGAAGGCAAACTGAATGTGGGTGTTTTTCCTGCTGTTTCCAAGATCACCCACTCATCCCTGATCCCAAGGGTTTCCCTGATCTTCCCAGAGCCAGCTGCCCTGAGCCATGTCTGCCTGTTCCACAGGGCCAGAGTGCTTTGTTGGGTTCCATTTCCCAGCAATACCATCCCAGAACTTCCATGCTTCCTCTGCTCAGTGCTGACAGGGACAATTCATGGAAGTGTAATAATTACCTACATTAAATTTGGGAAGTGCATGAGGAAGGAAAGTTGCCACAAGGTGAGCTGTGCTGTTGGGTCTCACAGCCCTAAAGCTGACTGACGTCCCCCTCAGGAAATCCATCATTGCCTTGAGTGTGAACAATTCCTTACCCTCCTTGTGCTCTCCTATTACACCTTTCATTTCTAACATGCACATTTGTGGATTATATTGATTGCTTTTGGCTGTGAGACTCAAACCAAAGCAATTTAAAGACACAGAGGAAGAACATCAAGCCTTAAGCAGCCAGCCCAGGCATCTGTGTGTCCCAGACCCAGTTTAATGTGCCCCGGTGGGAGGCCGAGCTGCCACCCCCCCTCCAAGGCCATCAGCTGGGACAGCAGTGGCTTCACCAAGAACCAAGATTTGATTGCAATTTGGGAGTCAATAAACCAAAAAAGCTTGGCTGGGGAGCTGGTGACAAGCAGTGATTTCTCTCAGGCCCTGTGTGACCCAAACCCCATCCATCACCACCAGAGCAGGAGCAAAGTGCCCTGGGGAAGAGGGAGGATGTTCTGCCACGTCCCCTTGGTTTGAAGTTATTTCTTTGCAGTTATGAGGATTTTATGAGGAGTTTCCTTTCTGGAACCACCTCTCCTGTGCCATGGCCAAGGAGAGACGTGCACAGAGCATCAGCTCCCTGATCCTGGGGCAGCCACGTCTCCCGAGGCTGCTGGAGCTGTTTGGGCAGGTCGAGAGGTGGGGTCAGTCCTTTGTCCCTGTAACAACTGGCAGCACAAGGGGAAACGCCCTCAGGTTGCACCAGGGGAGGTTTAGATCGGGTATTGGGGAAAATTCCTTCCTGGAAAGGGCTGTGCAGCCCTGGCACAGCTGCCCAGGGCAGTGGTGGAGTGCCCATCCCTGGAGGATTTCCAAGCTGTGTGGATGTGGCACTTGGGGACCTGGCAGTGCTGGGAGATGTTGGACTCAATGTTCTCAGAGAGCTTTTCCAATCTGAATAATTCTGTAAGTCTCTAAATTCAGTTTCAGCTCCTGAGCTAAGGAGCAGCTGGCAGAGCCCAGCTTTGCCACAGCTGCTGGTGGTGCCAGCCATGCCACCAGTGCTCCCAGAGCACGCTCAGAGCTCTCTGTGCCAGGGCAGGGCAGGAACTGCCCACACAGCTCTGCAGACTCACCCCTGCCTCGAAGTGCCAGGGCTCCACAGTGCCTGACCCAGCATCATCAACCCTTCCTGGCAGCATCTTCCTATGGGGACAGTGCCAATCACTCTGGGAAATGTCAGGCAGCTGAGACTCAGGCTAATTCCTGTGTCACATCTGCCTCCCCGAGCACAGGAAGGCTGCCTCGTCAGTCCTGCAGTTCTGCCTGTCCCTGCCATGGCTCCCATGTCCCTGTCCCTGTCCTTGTCCCTGTTCCTGTCCTCCAGCCTTTCACTGCTGCAGGTGATTCCTGCCTGACATTCCAGCAGAGCTCACCAAAGGAGAGCTCTGTAAAATAAACTGGGAAATAAAATCTCACCCCAGAGTTCCAGCTCCATTACGTGCCAGTGAATCCCCATCCCAGCACACACAGACTCACCCCATGGATATTTCTCCATGCTCAGCCCACACTTTGATAATTAAAGATTTGCAGAACAAACACTGCCCTTCATCTCAAATGTTCAACCTTGCCACTGCTGGGGGATTTTTCAGTGGGAACAGGATCTGAAAACGAGGGAATTTCACTTCTGGGTTTGCAGTTGAAGTTCCTGTCATCCACGTTGATACCAGGCAAGGCAAAACATGCTCCAGCCTGGTGTTTTCTGGCCTTGGTCTTTCTAGAGGGCTGGTAGCAGAAAAAGGGAGTAAATTTGCCATTGCTGGGACAGATGAAAATACATGAACAGAGAGGAACGAGTTATTTTTATCTTCTCTGTCAAAGAAATGAAAGATTTTAGGCCAAACCTTCAGCTGATGATTAATCAAGTTGAAAAGTTTTATTTCAGGTGAGGAACTGCTCTTCCAATTTTCCCTTTGCTTGGGAACAGGGGTTTGCTCTGGGCTTGGCAGTGCTGGGGGAACAGTCAGACTCCATGGTGTGGGAGGGCTGTTCCAGCCTCAATAATTCCATGGTTCTCAGAAAGCCTTACAAGGCCCTTGGTGTTGGTTAAGAACACAGAGAGGTCCTTTACAAGCTGTGCTCTCTGAGAATACCTGGGGGTGGATCAATTCCAACAACTTGGAGCATGGATCCAGATGGAAGATGGGGCTGGACCTGGCTGTTCCCCTGGAAAACCTCTGTGCCAGTGCTGGGGCTTTGTGTCCAGCTCTCCTGAACTCTGCCAAGGCACAACATCTCCCCTTCCAAGAAGGGAGCTGAAAAGAAAAGCTGATTTTCTCATCTCTGTATTCTTCAATGCTCAGCAGCACTGGGATCTCTGCAATCTGTGTTTCCCAGTGCCTGGCACCCTCTGGTGTCAGAGGGCTCTCAGGAAGGATTTTATTGCTCAGGCACAAGGGCAGAGCTGGGTTCTTTGACTGGACTTTCTTTTGGCACTGAAGTCACTGCTTGAACCTGTCCTGGACCCCTCGGGCTTGTGCTGGGTCTTGGCAAGATCCTGGGACCAGCCAAGGTCTGATCTCTGCTCGGGGCATGGCAAGGCCTCCCTGGACAGGGTGAAATCAGAGACAAATCCCAGTGAAAGTGCAGATTTCAATTCCTAGAGTGTTCCCTGATGGAATTCAGGGTCTGAGTTAACCCCTCAGGACAGACACCCCTCAGGTGGCTGGAGAGGGAAGGGCCACAGCCCTGAACGTGGGATAGGCTTCAAAGCCACACTTTAAAGTGATTATTTTGCTTTATATGAGAGATCAGTGGGAAGAGGGGAAGGGCTTTGAGCAGGGGAATAAAGTAACACATGAGAACTGCTCAATGAGTTCATCTTTGGGGACTCAGTCCCTTATCTCTGGGCCAGCTGGGGAGAATGAAACACTTTTCTTGGCTTTAGATGAAAATTGAAACATCACATCGTAATAATGGTCAGGCTGAAAGAGGCTCAGAGGTTGAGCTTTGACTTTGGACCAAGTATCCTGAAATACCAATGCTCTGAACCTCTTGGTTGAACAGGACAGGAAGGACACTGGTTTTCCAACATTTTTGCTGTTCCTTGGGCATAGGAATATAATGAAATGTGGCCATTTTGCTTCCTTTTCTACTCAAAATCAATCAGATTTTATTTTAATGGCCATGGACCAAAAATTAAAATACAATGAAAACACCAAGTGAATGGAACTTTTCTAAAGTGAACTAAAAAATCAAACCAAACCAAAACCAAAACCAAACAAACAAAAACCCACAAAAAAAAACCCCAGTAAAAATGCCAAGTGAACAAAACTTTCCTTGAAATATTTTTGGGCACTGTCTGGTGAAGTGTTGGTCTTAAATGTCCCCTTTGCCTAAATTCCACAGTCAGTTTTACTGGACATGCCAGGTCTTGTGGTTCAGTGGCTTCCCAGCTGCTTTTCCTTCCTGAGCTCACTGCTTTGTGTTCACGTGGATCTTGTCAGGACATTTTAGATCACCAGATCCAAATTCATCCCTGGTGTAAGTCTGAGGGAAAATGAGAGAGTGGCACAGTAAAAGATTTGATGCCTGTGGTAAACCAGGGTTTGCAGCCTGTTGAGTCCTGCTTTTATTCCAGCCTGGTGGTGGGACTGGAATGTGAAACCACATCCACATTGCCAGGGTTTGCCCAGGCTTTGTTTTGGGAGAAATCAGGATAAACAGCCTGGAGGGAGGGGTCTGCAGCCTCCTCAAGCCCAGTTTCGTGGTTCCATCCCCACTGGGCATTGCACACTGAGCGTTTTATTCAGAACTGCTCTTTGCTGCTTTGTGTATTCTCTGGGTCTGCCTTGCAGCTCTGGGGTCCCAAATCTCCTTTTGTGGCACCCCCTTGTTCGTTGTTTAAAAAGAAAAGCGATTTAGCAAAGCTTCTCCATTATCCCATCTCCTTTTCTGAACATAACTGTGAAGGATGTGTTCCTGCATGAAATTAGCTGGTAATTTTCTTGTCTTGATTTTCAGTGTTTCAAGTGTTCTTAGGAGCAGCCCTGCCAGACTTCCAACATATTGTTATGGTTATCACCTTGAGAAATATAACCCAGTTCTGTCTGCTCCCCCTTCTCTCTGAGTCTTCCCTGCTGACGTTTTCCTCTCAAGCAGAAGTTTCTTTTCTTTATTTCCAGCATCTCCACAGCCTTCTCCTCAACCAGTTGCCAAAATCTTCATGATTGCTCTTCACCTTTTGCTCTGAGGATGCTCGTGTCAGTTCCCTGCCAGCCCACAGAAAGCCTCCAGCTTGTTAAAGCTTCAGTGAAATTGGGTTTTTCTGCACTTTCCACTACCCTGATTGAGAGAAGGTGCTGTAACTACTCCCAGCTCTTGCTCCAAGGCATCTCTGCTGTGCTGGCAGCTGCAGCTCACACTGAGCTGATCCTCAGCCCCACTGTTCCATCGAACAGCTCCTCACAGGAAATCGTTCCTGGGTTATTTTCCAGCACCTTGCCCAGCTCTCCTGTCTGACAGGGAATGCACACACAGAAATACAAATTCATTTGCTTTTCCCCAGCCATGCTCTGGAGAGTCCCAGTGCTGCAGAGAGCTGGAGTTCAGCACCATTTAAGGTGTCAGGCATTGCTGCTTTCTGCTGGAGAGAATCAAACTGTTCCTGTGTGTGACACACAAATCCCAGGGTGACACAACCTCAGGGAAATGTATTTCCCATTTCTTGGGAAAGGATCCCCATTTGGGGAAGAAGGAGCCCCTTTCTGTCTCAGGAGGACCTGACTCACCTCAGTGGATGTGCTGCTGCCACTGGGAAGTGCCCAGGGAGCCACAAATGTGGCTCAAGGCTGTCACTGAGAGGGGAAAACAGACAGATGTGTTTGGGAAACATCCCAAAAGATGCTGGGACACATTCCAGCTTGGTCCCAACAAGGAGCCAGGCTGGCACAGCCCAGGGGGGACAGAACTGGGACAGGCAGTTGGGCTGAGGGATGGGAACTGTGCAGGCAGGAGAGCCACAAAGCCTCCGTGGGCTCCAGCTGCACTTGGATATCCCAGCTCTGGTTGTCCCTGGAGGCAGAATCTGGACAGACACTCTGGGAGCTGTGCTCAGACACCAAACCAAGATTTACCATCAGCAGCCCTCAGAGATCTGCACCCCTTTGCCCCCCATCAGAAGGACATTTCACTATCAGGCACTTGGGGGAAGATAAACCTAAATTGAAACTCTTCCCCCAGATTTTGTAGCATTTGTAGAGTGCCAAGACTGCTGGGTTCCTGCTCCTTTCCCCTCAGGCACTAGGGAATAATTGCTACATAAATTAGGCAGAAATTTAAAAATATGAGCAAGATCAACCTATTCTGAGCTCAGCTAAGCCCCAGATGATTGACAACACCCTTCTTGTTCTGCAGGGAACAGGCATTCCAAGGGTTTTAGTTATTTCAGGCATCATCTCTTCCCACAACAAAGGAACCTGGGTGGCAGAAAGTGCAAAACCTGAAGAAGGACAGCTGTTTAAAACATCCCTCAGCAACCCAGAGATACTGCTACAGGAGGGCACTGGTGCCAGTGCTTCTGGGATTTCTGCTTTCCTTGGATCCTGACGAGGAATTTCTAAGCAGATGCAGGCAACTTGACAGCTCTTATCTTTTTACCTCGCCCATTCTTATTCAGATAATTGTCTAATCCTTATTTGAAACTCCCCAAGCTCTTTGCCTCAATAATTGAAGTTCTAGTCGTGCTGTGGGGTTTGAGGAGCACAGCATCTCCTGCAAGAAGAATCCAGAGGATGTTCCTTTGTGGCTGGAATTGAGTCTGTTCCAGGTGGGGCCTGTGTTCCCTGCTGCTCTGCTGCCTGTGGGTCAGCTGAAAACAGCAGAGATTTCAGCATTCAGGGGCAAGGAGGGCATGCAGGGGTGCAAAAGTGTCAGGGCTCCAGAGGTCATTTAAAATGTTGATGGAATTGCAGAGCTGGAGCCTGAAGGACACACAGTCCTCACCACTCCTTCCCTCACATGAAGAATGTCCACAGCAGGGAGTGCTCCACACTTTTCACTGTTCCATGGAGAAAATGGCCTTGAGTTTTCCTGAGGTGAGAGAGGCTTGTGCTCAGTTTTGTCCTCCAGAGGTTAATTCCAGATGTGGGGCAGTGCTCTGCAAACATTTCTCACTCTGCTCAGGTGGAATGTGCTCTGACAGGCAGAGCTTCCTTCAGATCCCAAAAGGAAAGAGCAAAACACATCGCAGTGAACAGAGAGGGAAATGGGGAAAATCTGCCACAGCTTCCACCAAAGAAGATTTTTTCTGAATCCCTCCCCACTCAGCTGAGCAGGGATAACCACCCAGGAAGTTTAACCACATCATATTTTAAAGTCAAATAATTTTAAATCCCTTGCTAAGGACTTCTGAAAGCGTTGCAGAGTGAAATGCTCTGCATTTCCTGGCTGTGTCCACAACAAGGACACTTCCCACTATCCCAGCTTGCTCCAAGCTATGTCCAGCCTGGCCCCGTTGCCTCTCTTGGGCAGAGGTGTTAAAGCACCTGAGCTCCTGGAGAGAAGGATCCTGGAAGGAAAGGGAAGGGCTGGAAATTTGTTTACTGAATCTCAGTCTGAGGTGAGTTTTAGCTCTCTCACGAGGCTTCAGACACATAATTGCAAATAGTTGTTTTAGCTGAACTTCATAACTCGGAGTTGCAGTGATTAAACTGAAATTCCCATCCCAGACCTGCAGGAAAACAAGTCCTAATAACAACTGTGAAATCTCAATATCGCATTCAGCCACCTCAGTAATCTGTTTAAAAAAACAAGCAGCTGCAATCCCATTATCAAGCAGCCCAGGGGCTGAGATTTTCCAAGTGGATATGTTGGGAAAGAGAGAAATTTTCCTTAAAAAGGAAGCTTGTCTCATCAGGATGAAAAATCTCAACCAAGGAAAGCAAAATGTGATGTGAAACATAACCAAAACCTTTTTTGCCTCTCAGTGTCTGAGCAATTAAAATTCTCCAGTGGATTCTCCCCACTCTGAAGTGCAGGTCCAGCCCATCTTTTAAAACAATGCCTTCAGGTTTATCACAGTGAGTGTAGAATTGTTTCTTCATGACAATCACAGCTAATTCAACAAATAGCCTCACATTCTTAGAGGGTGCTGGTAAAGAAATAAAACGAATTCCTACCACCAACACAACTCCCAGTATTTCACTGTGATAACAATGCTCTGGAGCATTTCATCCCTGCACAACCCTCATCCATCCGAGGGAGCCAGGGCAGGTTTTCTCCTTTCATGAATCAAGGGAGAGGAACCAAATGTTGAGGCTGATCTTGCTGAATGTTTTCGGGTGGCTGAGCAGAACCCTGGCTGCATTATGCTACATCCATAAAAAAATCCAGAAACTCAGTTTCACACAGCTCACAGCACTGCTGGTGCTCCAGTTTCTCCTGGAAGACAAAGTTTCTTGGGAAGGATGATGAAAAATATCATTACATTCATTAACTCCACCAAGTTTCTGTAAATTTAAAGGATTGTAGAGATATGGACAGAGTTAACCAGGACTGCAAAGCACATTTTTAAACCCTCAATTTTACACCTTCAGTTCTCTATTGTTTTTCTGTGAAATCCAGAATGAGGGGGCTCTACCTCAAGGAAGCAATTGAAGCCTTAAATGCACATTTTACTGAGTAAATTACCCAGCAACTCCTCTGAGCATCCAGCTGGAGACAGGCAGAGATGAAGCTCAGGGAGAAGCACAGCAATAGGTTTTATGTAACAGAATTTACCTCTCTTGGTGGGAAGCAGGATGCTGAAGGCCTTGGAAGCACTCTGATATCCTTGGTTTCCTACACATCAGAAATGCACTGCCTTTAGAAGGGGTGCTTCTAATTCAACTGTTGTTAATGTGTTGTAGTTAATAAATAAATGTGGATTCGAGCCTCAGCATTGAAAATTGAATATGAGAAAATGTGGGGTTGTTTAGATCTGGGGGTTTATTTTAGCAGGCTGTAAAAGGCAGATCAGAACCCATTCTGCCATTCAAACATGGAATTTCTACCCATGGAAAAATGATAAATGATGGAGAGTTGTCCTGTCAGCAGAGGACAGCATAAGGAACAGTGTAAATAATATTTTGTTACTGACTTTCCTTGAAATGGGCAAATTCCCTTGATCTCCCCAGCCCAACCCAAAGGTCTGCAAATCAGGGCACTGTGGAGGTGCTGCTGTTCCAGACCTTGCATTGGACACTAATCTCCTTATCTCCTAAATCAGCTGCCTTTTTTAGCCCTGGACTGGCCCAGGCAGTCAGGAACAGCCTGACACAACCTCTCTGCTCCTGTATCAATTCTGTCTCAGTGTCCCAAGCACAGGCACCCCCTGAGGCTCATGAAACCAGAAAAATGAACATTTCACTGACACTGCACAGGTTTGTGGCCAATGTCCAGCCCAGGCACCAGCTCTGTCCTTGGCTGGGGTCAGGGACAGCAAAGCAGATCCTAAATGGGAACACCTGAAGATTTCCCTGCCAGGCCTCCCACACCAGGCCATGTGTTGGGGCTTAGATTTGTTCCTTTTTTACTTACAGAATTTTTTCCCATAAATTGCTAGGACACCAACTACTGGGTACTTATGGGTGCTTGACCAAAACAAAGAGGTGGCCAAAAGTCGGGAGGGGGAAGATAATGTGAGTTTTGGGGACAGCCAGGCTCCCTCTCGCTCTGGCATTGGAGGGAGGACGGCCAGGCTGTTTGATGCTGCGGGAGGAGTTCAGTGTCACCCCCATGGCCGGTCCTGGGAAATCTGCCACCGCCTGTTCCTCCTCCTCCTCCTGCCCTGCTGGAGCCAGGCCGGCCCCATCCCACCTCCACCGCTTCTTCTTCGGCCCTGCTGGGAGTCTTCTTGCTACAGTGTGGCCGGGACATCCCAGAACATCCCATCCCTGCCTGCCGGGACATCCCATCCCTGCCCTGCCGGGACATCCCATCCCTGCCTCCCGGGACATCCCAGAACANGCCCTACCCTGCCGGGACATCCCATCCCTGCCTGCTGGGACATCCCATCCTATCCCTCGGGACATCCCATCCCTGCCCTACCCTGCCGGGACATCCCATCCCTGCCCTGCCGGGACATCCCAGAACATCCCATCCCTGCCTGCCGGGACATCTCATCCCTGCCCTGCCGGGACATCCCGTCCCGACCCTCGGGACATCCCGCCGTTCCAGCCACCACCGCAGAGCTTCTGATTTCTGTCACCCACCAGCCCGGGATTTTCCACTGTTCCAGCTCTGCTCTTGGAATCCTGCAGGGTCACCGAGATCAGAGTGCCCCGGGCTCTGTACCCGAAGCACAGTACCCCGGAGCAAAGCCCCTCGAGGTTCCTGGTTCTGTTTTGCTGTTAATACCGTGACTGTTGTTTGGTTTGGTTTGTTTTGTTATACATACCACTAAAGAACTGTTATTCCTATCCCCACACCTCTGCCTGAGAGCCCTTTAATTTTCTAAATTATAATAATTCCGAGGGAGGGGGGGTTTGAGTTCTACATTCCAAGGGAGGCCCTGCCCTCCCTAGCAGACACCTGTCTGTCAAACCAAGACACCATGCCTGTTACACAAGATTTAGATTAAAAATCAGAAATCTTTGCAGAAATGTTGGTTCAAGGGCTGGCCAGGGAAGGTTTCAATGACTTGTGTTAAAAACATCACATGCTCCAACTCAGCTCCAGCTCTGCCATAAGAACAGAAAAGCCAAGTAGGTAATTTTTAAATTACTTTTCTGCCATTAGGGCAGTGTCTTTTACCCAGAAGAGGAACACAGATGGCCCTCAGGACACCTGCAATTCTTTCTCTTCAGTAATAAACATGCAAAATGAATAATGAAGAGGCAGCTGAAGCCACTGGAAGCCCTGTCCACAAGCAACACTTGCTGTGACTCTATCATTTTATTTTCCTTTCTAATTAAAAGATACTAAAATGTGTTCTTTTGTTCTGGTAACACTGGATATGTCATTGCAACAAGGGGCCTGGGTGTGATAGCAGGACTGATAAGGTGACCTAGGCCAGGAAGGAATTAGGGGGAAAGTGTTTTAGATGTGGCTGATAAGATTCCAAATGCCAGCACAGCAGCTGTGCATGTGGAAAACAACAAATCTGGGAATGCCCAGGGGAAACCAGGAAAACCCAGCCAGTCTCACATGGACATCATCTCCAGAGGAGCAGCTGGAATTGCACCAGGGAGAAAGCTTCCAGGTCATTTTGGGAGAAGATCCCAGGACCCAAATAAATGAAGAATCTAAATTCTTTTGATGATGAACTATTTCTATCTGTACACCGAGGAGGAAGCGCTCACAGGGACATGGTGAAAACACCTGATTTGAGCCAAAAAGGGAAGGTGGAATTGGTGCTGGAAGTCGTTCACTGAGGAGAGCCAGGAAATTCTGCTTTTGTCTCCAAAGCAGCCCAGGGTGGGCAGCAGCTGTGCCAGCCCCCACTGCCCCAGGGCTTGGGGAGCAAAGCTTGGAGCAGCAGAGGGAGAGGACTGGAATTTCACTGGATGAGATCAGCCTGGAGGGCTTTTCCAGCTGGGACCATTCTGTGGCTGGGACACAAGTGTGAGCCCCACAAACAATCCCGGTGGAAAACAGCATCACCCAGCACTTCCACGGGCAGCACCCACGGGACTGGCACCTCAGACACACCCACAGCCGGGAAGGCAGCATCCCACGGAGGTGCCCCCAGCTGGCCCAGCCAGACAAGGAGATTTTGTCAGTATTTCCTTTATTTGGGGAGGGAAGAGAATAAAGCTGAAACAACAGCCTGGCTTTGAAGTTTTAATAAAACTCCTGCAGCTCCTGGGATTCTCCCAGCTGAGATCAAGGTTGCCTTATCTGGACTTCTGAGTTTTTAGACACCAGCCTGGTGTTTGATGCTCCCTGCTGCTGCCAAGGCCCACGGTGACAAGCCCTGCTGTAAGGACAAGTAATTTTATTAGGGTAGAATGCATTTATCCCCCCAGAACTGCTCCTGTTCCCTGCTCATGGTGCCACAGCTTCACTGGCTCATCCTACTCTGTCAGCTGGGAGGCTGAATTATGGTTTTAATATCTCCCTCTCTGCTCTGACTGTGATTTGTTCTTGTTGTGTTTCTGATCTGTACTTCAGGGTAATCCATTGTTGGACACACTCAGGCTGCTTGTCACAGAGCTCTGCAAACAGAAAAGCTCTTCACCCCACAAATTCTGGGTGTCTGTGGCTGTACACAATGGGAACGTGTTCAGGATCTGTGAACCTTCCAGAACATTTGAGCACAAATTCCTGACAGAACAGAAATACATCTTCACACTTCATGTTTTAATTAAAACAATCAGCACATTCCAGTGTGTGTTTTCCCTATTTGCATATTTTCATTCAAAATGCACCTTCATACATTCTTTCCAAGTATTTTACTTCAAACATTGAATGAACAACACGGAAAAGGCAACATTGAATCAATTTGGCTCTTTTTTATAAACTATTCCCAAGGCACTACAGATATGGATACATTTTAACACATAAATAAGTGTGCAGTGGATCAGAGTCTGCATTATTATTATTCATAACTAAGAGATGACTGTGAATGTATTTTGCTTTTCAAAATTCAGGAACAATCCAGCAGAGGCTTTTGAGTTAACACAGGAGTCAGGAGGCGTTCTGTGAATGAGGAATTGGAGAGCTCAAGGCCTCAGAGCTGTAAGGATTCCTTGGTTTGAAGAATTTAGAAAGTAAATAGGTGCAAGAAATAATAATGGAAAATTCCATTTAATGCAGGACAAAGGCAGGGGGATGTAGAATTACCCTTAATGAAGGGAATAAAGCTTGGCAAGGACCTCAAACCAGGCAAAACCTTCAGACAACTTTCCCCAGCTAAATCCATCCATGCACTGTGCAAATCAGAGGGGAAAAAGTGAAGATCCCTCATCCAATTCTAATCAGGCTGTGCAGAGTGAAATGTTTACAAGTTAAAAAGGAAAATAAAATAATTCAAGCTACAAGTTTTGATGGTTCTGCAGCTCAGGTGTAATTTTTGACAGCATTTTTGGTTCAGGTAACCAAAACTGATTTTTACTTTAATGACATTTCACCCATCAGGTCATTAAGATCAGTCCATCTGTTTCCCTTGTTTTTAATTATCTTCTGTGGAGTCATTCTGGTTTTCTACTGATGTAATCACATCCCACCCCATATTGTTTAATTTCCTTAAAAATTTTATTTGCCTTTTTCTGGTTTCATGAGGACTTTAACTTGCAGGTGTTTAAATCAGCAAGGAAACAAAAAGATCATCTTCAAAGGAAATGGAGTCAACTCAAGCTATCTTTTAATTTTATGACTGTTCATTTTCTTACACTGACAATTCCCAGTCAACAACTCAGGTGAGAGAATATGACATTTTTAACCACTGAAATCCCATCATTTTGAAGTAACTATGGGCTTCTGCTTGTTATTACTTAAGATTCAACAGAGGCTGCATCAGAAATGAGCCTTTGAGGAAACTGAGTCTATTATCCCTGCTAGCTGGGGCAATGGCAACCATCATGAAAGTAAAATTACTGCCATTAAATCAAGAAACTAATTAGAATCAGATCATCAAGTTCCTTCTCTGCTGGAGCCTTGGTCTCCTGGCATGGGATAGGGTGATTTACTCCAGGGTACACACCCGGCCTGAGCCGTGTTGGCTCAGTGCTTTTCTGATACTCCCAGAAATTCAGGAAACAGCTCCAGAAGGTTCAGTGGCACTTGTGGACGTGGATCTGGGCTGGCAGCTCTCAGAGAGGAAGGCTGGGAACGCAGAGCTCAGGAAATCTGGCTCATGCCTATGGATGGAGTCAGAGGGAATCAGCCTCTGCTCTCCTGCACGGCCCCGGGCAGAGCAGGAGCCTTCAGCTGAATGTCTCAAACACAAAAATCCTGGGCTTGATTTCCTCCCTTTTTCCTTCTGGAGAGCCCTCCCTCTCCCAGCCCTGGCAGCAGAGACCAATATGATATCAGATGGATCGTGAGCACAGCTGTGCTCAAGCATCTCAGAGAGGAGGATTCCCTGTGGTTCCCACGAGGAGACCTTGACTGGGTCTGACAGCGTTTGGGAGGCTCTGCACTCTGAAGTCCCCTTCATCCCACATCTGGGAATCTCCTGGGCATGGCAGCATCTCACCTGCCTCCCAAACTCACTGCCAACTTCCTTCTGTCAATCTTCTCCCACTGTGGGTGGTTCAGCCACTCAAATGGAGCACAGTTATATCCTAAATATCCGCCAGTGAGCTCAGGAAACTTGGGGGAAAGCACAGGACTTGTGAAGTTCTCATACTGAGGATGAGAAAGGTGATTCACTCCAAATGATACCACAAGCAATTAGACAATTTTACATTATCAGAGGTTAATAATGAATCATGAGATGCATCTGTCACAGCAAGAAGTGCCCCAATGAGAATCCAGGCTGTCACTCCAACCTCACAGGAGCCATTTACTCTTTATGCCTTTGATTTCCCAGCACTCATCCTGATTTTCCCTGTCTTTGGAGAGTAATCAGTGTTTTAAATGTTCTTCAAAATTATATGAGTCAGTGCAAATTGTGTTCCCATTTGTACCCTTAATTGGGTTTTAAGGCCATTTTAGGCATCTGCATGCTCAGAAGTCTAATAGGAACTCTTAAAAGCCTGAAATAATTTGGGACCAAAATTGACACCTGAGGGCCATTCTATTAATGGGAGTTGAGAGTTAAGAATTTTACTGTTTTGTTTATAACCAGAGGGAAGGACAGGTTTATTCAGTAGCTGCAACATTACTCAGCACAGAGACCTGAGGAATGTTAATGAAAGCACCAAGGCATTTGCTTGCCTGGTCCACAAATAAAATCACTATTTAAGATTATAGGGGCTACATTTATTGAGGAGATCTGCTTCAGATTAGGACACCAGGGTCTTCAAATATCTACAAACAAAAGTGGCACAAACTGGTTGCCAAACTTCAAATTACTGTTTATTTTTTGAGTTATCAAACGGTCCTAGAAAATGAAGGGAGAAGTTCTTTCCCAAAAAATATAATCACTCAAAACAAGTCATCTCCTTCCCAGAAGGGAAATGCTCAGAGCAACATTGATGTTCCTTCCTCCAGGACCATGAGATTTCTCTGAAATGAGCTTAAGTTCAGAAGAGATTATAAAGGTTCTCTGAACTAAAAAATCAATCCACGTTCTCCAGTAGAAATAATATTCCACCAGCAAAGGACTGGAAAGGAAAACAGAAAATCTCTTGCTGATATGACCCACAGCATGTGGAGGGCACTTCAGTACTGTAACAAATTGGCTGAGGAACAAGTAAATTCTGTGATTTTAGGTTAAACACAGAGTCAGTATGAAAAGCTGCAATTTCTAAATTAAAGCATTTGCTGAACTGGCAAAGTAACTCTTCAGTTTGCAGCCAATCCTGAAAGATTCCCGAAGGAGTCAACCTCTTACCAAAGCAAACGGAGTAATGAGTCCAGTATTGACCTGCCAGGAGCATGGGATGCCTTTGCTGATCCCTTTGGAAGCTCTTCCCACAGCAATGCACTGGGAATTCAGCAGGATGGGCCACAGGGAAATCATTCAGCAAAAATAATAAAAGGAGAGAAGAAAATGAAGGAAATCTCAAGCCTTCACTAGATGGGTTTCTGATTCTCCTCTTTCCCATGGATTAATGTCATGTTCAGGCTGTAATATTCCTTGGAAAAACAAGGAAAAAACACTGCTCTCCAACAGCCAGTTATTTAAAGTACCTACAGTAACTCTGTACAATAATTCTGTGAAAAGAACTGATGCAAACCTGCAGACAAGAAACCAAACTGAGCTAGAAACCAACCCCTCTGGGTATCCCTGGAAGCAGCAGGATCTGGGGATTTTTCCAGGTTGCTGTTGTAAAGCAGCACTGATTTATTCAGACACCAAAGATTAAGGCTGTGGGGGAAGATGTGATTTAGAAATTCAGTGTCCAGTGAGGATCTGAATGTTTCCATACACATGGATACCTATCCCTGTGAACGGAGATTTGATAATGCTGCCTAATGGAACTTCATTGCATTTTCAGATGTTTTCCCATCGAGTTATTGAAATTCTTGCTCCTGTAAGAAGAGAGGACTCATGAGGAAATCTGCAGTTTGCAGGCACTCAAGGAGGAAGATGAAAATTTGCTCTTTCCCACCTCCTTAGGTCAGGGTGAGGAAGGATATTTACCCAGCTGAAAGCACAAGGAAAATCAGGAAGGCAGAGCATGGCCTTGCTGACTGGAATGTTGTTTCCTACATCAATCCCAAAGTATAATTAACAACAGCTGCCTACAAATATGGATTTTTTTTTTTCCCTGTCTAAAACTCAGTGGACAGGTTCACCACTCATTTGTATGCAGAGCTCTGAGCTGCCAGGGACATCTGCCAGTCTCCAGCAACTTTAGGCAAAGATCAAACCATTTTCTAATTAGGCATGGGAGTTAATGGCAGCTGAAATGACCATTTTAAATACAGCAGGCACTAAACAATGACTTCTCAGGGTGCTGCCTGCCCAGAGCACTTCCTTTGTAATCTTCTCAGCCTCTCCACTCTCCTGGATGATTTATGGTGTCTGGGGGCTCCTTGGCAGTACTTTCTGTGCTGATAAAGAGGAAAACCTTGACTGTATCTTAAATTGTCAACAAATGTTTTCAAATTTCCTAAGAGTTCTTGCATTTGTCCTTCATATTTCCAGAGTTAAAAAAGAAGTTCCAGCCTGAAACTGCCCTTTCCTACAAAATAATACCCATGAGAATCTCATTATTGAGCCCCAGGAACTTTCCCCACAATCAAAATGATGTTTAATTCCACTGGCCTCAACCCATAATTCCCAGCTGGATACCCAACCTCGTGATGACAGCCCAATTAATCCTGCTGGCATCATTAATGAGAGGCTGATTATTTGAGAAACACACCTTGCAGAGTGAATTTCACAGGCTAAAAGGGATATTACAACTTAAATAGAAGGAGACATCAAAAAGCGTTTGCCCACAGCAAGGAATTCAACAATTGTGTTTAAATTTAATATAAGATGTGATAAAGAGTCGAGCTGGAGTCAGAGCCTGTCACTGGCTCTCACACAATATTATTTATGGCTCTATATAGGCCCAGCTCCATCACTTTAGCAGCAGAAACCTTAATGCCTTGTGACACAACTGGGCTGAGCCATCTAATATCACCCACAAATCCTTGAAAAACAAATACTCCTTCAAATAATTATGCTGTTTCAACATATTAACTTCCCAGGCAGTGATGAAATGTCCTGTTTTAGGGAAGACCACTGAAAAGCCTTGTCTGTATCCTGGGCTTCAAATCAAAACCCTTTAATATTAGGATCACACTCTGCACTGAATAAATGTCAGAGAAATAAACTTGATGGAACAATATATTTTCCATGCTCTAAAATGAATTTTAAAAAGGACCTAGAACAGGAAACTACAAAGTCTTTAACCTCCAGGGGAAAAAAAATCAAATACCACCCAGGTCACTAATAATCTAATGTCAACTGTTTCCATAAAAAATGGGCAATGATAAATAATCAAAGCATTTAGTGGGAGCTGTGGGGATCTGGGTTATTCTCAGTTATTCTGTGTTATTCTCTGTGCATGTTGATTAGAATTTTAAAGAAAAGGTGATGTTTCTCCCAGCCCTGTTTCCCCATGGTTTATTGCCCAGGGCATGAAAATCTCTCACTTTACTTTCTAGATCCTTCCAGATCCTGATCTCTCTCAGCCTGGCTGCCACGTTATCTTCCTGAAAAGAAAAACACTCAGAGCAGCCAATGCAAGTTAAACCTCTAGGCTGGAAAGGTTTAGGACACAAGGCAGGTTGGGCTGATGTGAACTGTACAGAATTCCTTAATTCCATCATTCCAGATTCCTGCCTCCATGAGCTCCTGGCATTGAGCTGACTCCCACCTCCTGCAGTGGGACAATTGCCTTTCCACTCACACTCCCCTCTGATCACTGCTCTCGTTTCTACGGGCAGAAAAGGCAAAAGAAATGTTTATCCCACATAAATGATTTTAATTTCTTGCAGCAAACTGCAAGAAAAGGGCCAACCCTGAGCAGCCCACTCAGCAAACAACTGAATGTTAAAACTTGACCAATGTGTAGGCAGAGCTGTTTATTGCACTCTGCTTCACACTCCACTGCATCAATGCATTCATTGCCCTCCTGCATCCATCTCACGCCGGGCAATCCTTTTTAGTATTAAATGTAGAAATCAGCACACAGCTCTCTCTTCCAAGAGACACAAGATCACATTTGCTGCACTTCATCAAATGGGAGAGAAGACAAAATCTCTGTCCTTTGGCCAGGCAGTCCAAACCCAGCATGAGGATAAAATCCCAGTGACAGACAGCACACACTGCATCCCAGGACTGAAGAATCAGCTTTTCATGCCAAAAAAGATTTCACTGAAACAAAAAATAAAAGTGGTATTAGCTAACCTGAAATAGCAATTTTAAAGCAAGATCCCAGGATACAGAGGAGTTGCTTTTATCATGATGTAGTCTATGGAAATTGTACCTGAAAATACGGGAAGATTTAATGCCCTGGAATACATTTTGCATCTTATTTCCATGGAGTGTGACATCCAAGGCCGTCTGCGTTCATGCTCTTGGATGTAATACACTGTCCTGTAATAAATGACAAGCTTGACTCAGGCAATCTATCAAGCAGCAATTTTATTTATTAATTTAATAATTCGGATGGTACAATGTGAGCAAACAGCACTGGGTGCAGTGGAGGCGGGGGTCCCTTCAGCTGCACGATTGATACTTTGCTGGTATTTATACATGTTAATACACATTTCTCAGCAGTTTCTATTTTGGGTGGTTTCCTCTTCGTTTCTATTTTTCTTCTTTTTAATTTCTATACTCTATTGTGATCAATTCCTATATGATGTCAGGTTACTATACCCTAAGATATGAGGTGGATGTCCAGATCTCCTTCTTCAAATTTATAAATTTCTGAGGTTGGTGTCCAGATTTCCTTCTTCCAATCATGCAGATATCCATCTTCCTTTTCTCAGGATCGTAAATTTCCAATATCCTGGGTTTTGGTAACAGGTGTAGGATGAGCTTGTTTCCTCCTTTTGTTCAGGTGATCACAAATCTTCACATACATTCTAAAGCTATAGTTCCAAACTTCTTATTACAAAGCAGCTTAAAGTTTATAATAATTACTTATTAAAAGCCTATAAAAACTTCTACTAGTTAGAAACTTCAAAACTTGTATTGTGAAAACTTTGAAGCTCACTTCATTCACTTATGAGTAAGCAAGATATTTGTTTAAAAGCCTTATTCCATGTTTCTTTCTCGGTTATTTATTAAAACTCATCTTTATAACTGTCCCACAGCCGTGTTCCACACATCTCACAACTACAATTACATAAGCCATTTCTATTTACCTAAATTGCCCATTTTACAGTCCTAAAGGCTAAAAAAAAAAGTAATTTAAAAATTCCCTGGTGTTTCTCTTGGCTTTTCTGTCCTTACGGCAAAGCAGAGCTGTAGCTGCCCTGCAGCGTGCGATGTTTTTAACAGCAGCCAGTGTCACACCTGCGGCCAGCCCTTCAGCCGTGTTTTTGCAGTGTACTGCCCTGATCCCTGTCGAGATTCAACACACGCAGCCCCCTCAGCCGTGTTTTTGCAGTGTACTGCCCTGATCCCTGTCGAGATTCAACACACGCAGCCCCCTCAGCCGTGTTTTTGCAGTGTACTGCCCTGATCCCTGTCGAGATTAAACAAACGCAGCCCCTTCAGCCGTTCTCACACATCCTTCCCAGCGCCTTCGCAAACCGCTGGACACGCTCCAGCTCCTCGGTGTCGTCTTCAAAGGGAGGGGGCGACACCTGGGACTCGCTGTGGGGCGTGACTGGGACCCGATGACAGCACAGCACCGGCCCTGCAGCCCCGGGACCGCTCTGGGGCCGCTGTTCCGCCCCCGCCGCGCCCGGCCCGGCCTCCCCGCCCCGCTCCGCCCTCAGCGCCGCGGCCGCCCCTTCCCTGGCCGGGGAGCCGGGCCGGGGTGAGGAGCGGGTTCCAGGGGCCGGGAGGAGGAAAAAGGGGCCTTAGAGCCCGTCCCTGAGGGCCGAGAGGAGGGAGGGAAGGGCAGAGCAGCTCCCGGAGCCCGTGAGGGGCGCACACGGCCCTGGCTGCGGGGCCTCACCGGGCACGGAGCTGCTGGAGCGGGGCCCGGGGAGGCCGCGGAGCTGCTCCGGGGCTGGAGCCCTCAGAGCCCCTGGCAGGGCCTAAAGGGGCTCCAGGAGAGCGGAGAGGGACTGGGGACAAGGGATGGAGGGACAGGACACAGGGAATGGCTTCCACTGCCAGAGGGCAGGGCTGGATGGGATCTTGGGCAGGAATTGTTCCCTGGCAGGGTGGGCAGGCCCTGGCACAGGGTGCCCAGAGCAGCTGTGGCTGCCCCTGGATCCCTGGCAGTGCCCAAGGCCAGGTTGGCCACTGAGGCTTGGAGCACCCTGGGGCAGTGGAAGGTTTTTCCCCACTATCTCACCTAACCATATTCTTTGTACCTTTCAACTCATTCTCCCTTGTTCCGTCACTACCTGCTGTTGTAAATAGTCTTACCTTATCTTTTCTGTAAGTTCCTTTTAGGTACTAGAAAGGGGAAAATTTGCATTTAATTTTTTTTAAATGAAGAATTTTATCCAAGCATTACTGTAATCTACTGCAGATTTGAAAGGAATGCTGCTCAGATTTCACTAATTGGTACTGTACATTTACCCTGTGGATCTGAACTTGTGCTGCTCTGATCCGTGCTTTGGCTTGATCACGACTGAGGTGTGATTTTACCCGCCTGTTGTGATGGTTAAATCTGGTGTGATGTGACTGTAACAGCTCCATGTATATCCCATGTTGCTGTAAGCAACCCTGTGAAACTGACCTTGTTTTTGTTTTTATTTTTATTTGCAGTGCTGCCCCATGGCCACTGCGCCAGCAGAGAGCTCCGGGAGCCATGGGAAGGGGCTGGGGTTGAGCCA
Organism: Nicator chloris; assembly: GCA_013400495.1. Lineage (NCBI taxonomy): Eukaryota > Metazoa > Chordata > Aves > Passeriformes > Pycnonotidae > Nicator > Nicator chloris. The sequence continues at coordinate 42,624 of WAAE01018502.1, read as the reverse complement.
GAGTCACAGCAGCTCTGCTTTGGACTATTCAGGGGACACCTTCGAGTCCTTCAGCAAGGAGCAGGAGAGCGAAGCTCCTGGATCCTGGTGTTCCACGGAGGATTTGGAGGGGGCAGCTGTGTCAGAGGCGTTGGAAAGCTCATCATCACTGGCAGGCCGAAGTCCTGCAGGTATGCTGAGCTCTCCCTGCTTGAGGCCTCTGTTTCACAGCTTCAAAAAGTGCAGTGGGGACTTGAATCCGCAGAAATAAATGTGGAAGTTGCACAGAGTGTCCTTGCTGTGCAGAGTGCCGACCAGATCCATGCTTCAGACAGCTCCATGGGAAGTACTTGGCCATGGAAATCATTCCCTAGTAATCTTGTTATGCTGAAATTCTGTTGGCACCTTAAAAAACAATTCTCCAAGCTGCTTTTTACTATGTATGAAAAGCAGCTGGGCCATAAAACACTTTTTCCATGGGATAGTTCTGTGGATTTGAAGTGCTGGAGAGGTCTGGGTAGGACCTTAAAGCTGCATCTGATGAGGGATAAAGCAGAAGCTGAAATCTGTGGCCTCATCTGTGTGTTGCTGTGGCTCAGGGTTTCTCCTCCCTCAGCAGAGAGAACTGGCACATTCAAGTGGAGGATTATTTGCCTCCCACTTTGCTTTCCTCACGATGTGTGTTCAAAGTTGCCTTTTTTTCCTTGCAGAGGAGGAGTCTGAAGCAGTGGATGCAGCTGTGGAAAGAGCTGCCATAGGAAAATGGATTGATCTGAAAAATAAAGGCACTGGGATTAGGCCAGACAAATCTATCAGAACTCCTGCTGGTGAGTTTGGTAACTTCAGCAGAGGTTATAATTGTTTCTTTTGGAAGTAGGTGTAAACTTGAATTAAATTTTATACACAGGTATTACATTAAGCCAGCTAATTAGCCTGGCTTAAATAGTCAAGTAATTAAGTACAAAGTTTCTCTTTTATGCTTTCTTGGAGAGCAGTTTGTCTCCCATATCACACATGGCTTTGATGCTCTCCCCATGTAGTGACATTATCCTGGTGATGCATTACCACAAAACCTGGAAAAGTACATTAAAAAATGTCCCCACATTTGACATTTAATTATTTAATTTAATTGTTTAATGTAATTCATTTTTTTCTCTCCAGCTGTAGAGGTACTAGGAAATGTGGGCATTTTTCCTTCCAAAATAAATATGACTTCAGAATTTATTGTGTGAAATGGTTTTTCCCCCTTGTTAATCAACAATATTGATAATTGAATTACTTGTTTGCTCTGTTTTAGTTCCTTTCCCAAGCTGAGGGAGGCAGTAGGGCACCAATTTTGGCAGGAACAATGGAGCAGCTTTACCCAAATAGTGATGGAGTGTAGGGAGGAGGAAGAGAAGGGAAAGGAGGAAGAAAGGATCCATTTCCATGTACTGGTTATGCAAGGAACTGTGAGAGCAGATGGTGGGATGCAAGCCTTTCTGAAGTCTGTCAAAAAGTGGGTCAGAAGTGCTATTTTTAATTAAGGAAAAAGAGCAAGAAAGCTGTAATTGAGCAAAAAATAATGGGAGCAGACAAGGACTCTTCCTCAGTCTGCATACTGATGGGAAGTGAACAAACTTGGAGTTCTGTGGGTCACTGTGAGACTGATTAACCAGGAGATCCTCCTGCCTGGGCCCTTCGTGGCGTGGGATTTGTGTACCAGCATCCTCAAAGCACCCATCTAGCCTAAAAAAGCAGCACCTCAGGTCACTTCCAGGCTGTTCTGAATTGCAGAGCTCCTTCCCCACAGCAGTGAGTCAATGTTGGGGGTTCCTGACTCATCTCCTGCATTTCTCTGTTCCTGCAGTCGAGGGAAGGCAGCTTGTGTGGAGCAGCTCATCTGCAGTAGAGAGGCTCCTCCTGGCCTGCTCCTCCTTTAGGAAGAGAGTCTTCCTAAAATACATCAGAGTCCTGTGACTGATTCCTGCAGGCAGTGAAAGGGACCTGATGAGTTCAGAGGCACTGAATGAATGATGAACCACAGCTGAAGGTTGAGGATGTTTTCCATCTCCACAGGGTTTTCCCTTGAAAGTTGCACTCAGAGGATTTTATTCATAGAATCACTTGCAGATCCTTGCACTTCTGCACCAGGGGATTCTCTGCCTTTGGCTGATGGATGTTGATGGCAGGGAGAGTCAGTGGCCACTGAGGCTGGAGGATCAAGTTCTGTTCCACAATCTTGAGCTGATGGATGCAGAGCTGCTTTGTCTTTGCTTGTCCTGTCACTTGTCCCTGTAGCAGCCTGAGGTACATTGGTGCTTCCAATGATCCATATGAAGAGCACAAAATATGGTTCATGCTTTTCTTTGATGCAAACACAGCACCCAGCCACATTATCCCCAAATCAATCATAATTAGCCATGCACTGCATTTTTTATTGCAGAATATTACCATAAAATAAGCACAGCAACTTTTGTCTTCTGATGTCGATAAATGCTCCTCTTGGACTTAATCCTTCAGCACTTGGTAGCCCCCAAATCTTGTGTTGTTTAACAGCTTGGAGATGTTTTTTTAATGCAGTAGAGGAGCTCCCTAGAAGTGGGTTGCTGCACAGTGAGTCCCCTCAGAACGCTCAGCTCAGTGAATTGTGTGCACTAAGCACACAGGTACTGAATTAGGGTTTGTTTTATTGCCTCAGGACTTTCCTTCTCATCTTACAATGTCATCTTTATTTTTCATGGTTTTCTTTGTGGGCTGAAAGGAGAAAACCACGCTGGCCTCAGGAGAAGTGAGACATTTTCATCAGAGTTGTCTTTGTCCCTCCACCCCAGTGTGGTAGCATGAGCTGTTATTAGGCAAATGCATCACAACACGACTCTAAATTCTCAGTTCCACTGAGATTGCTCCGTGTTAGTCATCTTTAAAATGTACTCAAGAAACTCCAATTCTTCAGTCTGGATCTATCTGAAAATTCAGGTGGGGCTCTTTAACCCCCTGGCTGGTGCCGTGCTCACAAGTCACCTCTCACTTTTGTAATGTGTCTCCATGAAATGCTTTGCCTATTTATTCTTCTGCACTGTTACCACTGCACTATTCCTGTAAATGTTCCCTGGCAGGGTGGGCAGGCCCTGGCACAGGGTGCCCAGAGCAGCTGTGGCTGTCCCTGGATCCCTGGCAGTGCCCAAGGCCAGGCTGGACATTGGGGCTTGGAGCAGCCTGGGGCAGTGGGAGGTGTCCCAGGGTAGCACTGGGCTTTAAGGTCCTTCCAGCCCAGGTGGTTGTGTGACTCTGGGATGATTCACTGTGCTGGAGGGGTTTTACTCATTTTAAATTCCTGTTTGTGATGAACAGCCTGACATTTCAGCCTACTTCTCTCAGCTCTGTGTTACCTGCAGGGGTCTTTCTCATGCTCTTTGCTGGTCACGCTGTCACCATGTTCATCTGATCTGTAAAATCAGTTGAGGTCATTATGAAGATGTTATCTGGAGCTGCAGAGGTAAAACCTTGCTGAAGAGCAGTTATTGATTATTGCCTTTCACAGTTACCTCTTTTTACTTTTGTCTTTAAAATAGAGTATTAGAAGGGAATAACAACAACAAAATGCCTGCCAATTTTCCTGTTAAATCAAAGTTAGACATAAAAGGAAAAGGAAACTCATAAAGATTTTATTCTTTCACTCCCTCCTTGTGGATGTCAAATGTCACACTTAAGGCTGGAGTTGTACACCAACAGCAAAACCTACATAAATCACTGAGTTCCAACCCCCTCAGCAGAGTTTGGGATGCAGACATGGGGATTGCCTTATCTGTCCTGGGCTGCTGGAATCACAGCAGCTTCCTGGTGCACTTTGTGGGGCTTTACTTCCTAAATATTCCATGTTTTGTGCCCTTCCTGCTGGGTGAGACATGGCTCCCACTGATGCTGTGCTGGTGTCACTTGGGCTGCTCTTGTCACCTGCTCTGCCTTGCTCCTCTCCAGTGAAGAGAGGGAACACTGGAAGATGTCCTTGTGGAGCAGTCATTGGCACTGGCAGGGATTCTCTGCACTGACCTTGGCTCTGCCACCACAGGTAGAGAAGGAGCATTCCAGCATGTCTGGATCCCACATGGAAGAGAGGGAATCTGTGGGAGACATCGAATAAACCCAGCCCCCAAACAAGAGCTGAGATCCCCTGGGCAGGTGAACCTCCCACACCTGGGGAAAATCTGAATATGTAAATACTTCAGTTAAAAAACACACTTTTCTCAGTGTTTTTTGGGTTTGTTTCAGTAAAATTCTAGTCCCTGATCCCTAATTTATACTATTTCTGAAATTCCTGTTAAATGTGAGTTAATATGAAGAAGTAACTCCAGCACTGAGTCGTGCAATGAGGTTTAAAAACTGCTCTTCCCTTTGCCAGTGTTTCTTCTGAAGTCTAGAGATGCAGATGAGCAGATGGGTGGGTGCATGGCAGCACAGGATTTGTGCATTATGAAGAATTTGTGCAATTCTTCATAAAATTGCTCTTGTGGATGTCAGAAGAACCTTGAGTGAGTTACTCAGGCTGGTATTAAACTGTCACTAAATGCTCAGTGGACCTGATATGTTCTACTTCTCCCTTTGAGTACTCAAATGCTTTTGTTCTGTTTTTTTTCCCCCCCTTCACAATGGTAACTTCTGAATCTTTTTATTCATTCTATGTTCAGCATAAATGAACCTCCCAGGAATATTTTATTAGTGTGATTAAGCCCAGTAGTGGCACATGATTTCCACTTTTTTCATGATTCTTGTAAGGAAAAATCACCTGATGACTGAAATGGTGGTTTCCACTCAGATATTTATGATGCTCCCTCAGAATTTTTTTTAATTAAATTTCATTTTAAGCTATTGCTAATTCTTATTTATCCATCCATAAATTGTCACCATGTCTTTGCTTTTAATCATTTTGATACTTTGTCTTCTTAGGAGGAGTAACTTGCACTGTGATGCTCAATTCTGAACTGTGGTAATTCCACTAAAACATATTTTCCATGTTGTCCCTGAGGCCACAAAATTCCTGCTTTGCTTAGTTTTAATTATGGATTCCCCTATCCATTGGATTTCTGAGGAGATGCTCACTTTCTTTGCAGAATTCCACAACTGTGTCTTGTGCACTCAGGTCTAAATAAATCCCAGGGACTTTAGGGGAACTTTTATATTCCTGTTCAGTATTTTGAGGATTTGTGTTGTGGGACTGGAATGCCAAGTGCCTGTCTGGAAATTGAATTTAATCCTGAAAAAACAGATTGTGGAGGGGTTGTTTAATTGGTATAATCCAACTTCCCAGCAGGAATTTGGGTGTGAATCCTTGGAGGTAAAGTGGCCACACTTTGGAGTCATCACCTGCCTGACTTTGGGAAATCTGGGCATGGAAAGCTCGAGAGTTGTGGTGTCTCCACCTCACCCAGCCCTGTGCTGATGTCCATGAAATACTGCACTGATTGTGCTCTAAGCCTCTGGAAAATCTCCCCAAAAGCCCTGAATGAAGTTGTAAATCCATCCTAACCTGCCCAGATGAAGTCTAATATCTATTTTATTTATTTTTACGTGCCACTGGGAAGGATAAGAGAAGATGAAAGAGGGAATGATATTTTTAAAATAAGATCTTATAAAGAATTTAGGAAATCATTGTTGAAGCTTTAGAGGAAAAGTGTTTTCTAATTGCATTTCCTCCAAAAAAAATTGCCTTTCTGTAGTTTGTGGAATTTATTGGAGTTTGTGGAATTTATTATTCCAGAGTGACTTCAGTGGATACTGCCTCTAATTTTTCTTACAAATTGCTCCTTAGAGTTATTGATGAAGAGCTCTCTTGAAATATTAATTAATTTGGGTTTAGCAAGTTGCAGGTAGTGAGATGCTAAATCTGTATTATTGACAGCCAGTTTATTTAATGTCATAGTGTTTAACTGCTTGCTTTGCTAATCTATTTATCCTGTGCCATTAACCTTTTGTCTTTTTATTTCCTCCTCTTACTTATTTCTTTGCAGCCTGTTTTAGAGCCATTTATTGTGCAAGTTCCTACAGCTCCCATCCACCTTTGTGTTTAAATTCTGCTTTTGGAGCCTGTTTTAGAGCCATTTATTGTGCAGGTTCCTACAGCTCCCATCCACCTTTGTGTTTAAATTCTGCTCTGCTGTTGCTGCAGGCAGGGCCTGAGCCTGGGTTAGGGTTTTCCTTGGGTAACACGAGGTCACATAGGTAAAGAGCAGCAATTCCTCTTTCCCTGACACAGCCATTGATGCTCTTGTCCTGTTGATTTATGCCTGGCAGGAATCCCTGAATTATCCCCTGGGGAACTGGATGCTCTCAGGTCTTTCTGCAGCAGGAGGATCAGCGGGATGCAGCAGGAGCAGGCAGAGAAGTGCAGGAAGCTGCAGTGGGGAGTCCCAGCAAGGCAAAGTGAGACAGGAGATTCCTGTGCTGTTCCTGCCAAGCTGATGAACAGGATCCTGCTGGAAAACACCAGGGAGGCTGTGAAACAGGTACTGAGGGAGAGAAAGGGAGATTTTCCCTAAATTCTGGGAGAAGCACTGGAGAAAAAAGCTATAATATCAGCATCAGGTCAGGCAGACCTTACTGATGCCAGGCTAGGCCTCTGGAAGAGGTTTTGGGTTGATATCCCAAGATTTATCCTTCTCATTTCTTAGACAGACATCACTGTAGAACTGTTGTCTGGTGGTAAAATCCTGATTTGTGTGATTGAGCAAGGCTGGGATCATCATTTATTTTACAAGAAGCCCTGGATCAGCTGAAGGAAAAAGCCTTTTATTTCTGGTTGTGTTTGCCCCATTTATTTATCAAATGATTCTGCATGTTATTTGTTGTGAAGTCTGTGTGACTCCAGGATTAGAAGAATTCCAAAGACAAAACCTCCCTGTGCTCCCAGCTTTCTTAGGCATTAGATAATATTGATAAAAGCAGTTCCAATAAAATCTTGCTGACCTCAGTCCCTGGTTAAGAAGCCTCTGACTCATCTTTACCCAATTCAAATCCCTTTTTTTTTTTGTCACCAGCCCAGTGGTTTTTTCCCACCACAGGATGGGTTTTATGCCCCAGCTCCTCCCCTCAGCCCTGCACTTAAAAATAACACTTTAAAGTCAGTTCTGGTGTGATAATTATTTCAGGCTTCCTGTCTTTTAAAACGATTTTGACATTTCAGCCATCTGCTTTTTTAATTTCTATTAATGTTAATCCACCTTGCAAATTTGGTGGAATTTTTATTTCCTCTTTATTTCTCTTACATTGTGGGAATACATTCCCTAAGAAAAGTAACTTTGTCTGCTCTTCTGCTTGGTTCTGTCTGTAGCTCCACACAACAACATTTTTATCCAGAGAAGTCAGGGAAAGGGACAGAGAGGCCTGGGATGGGACTTTCTTGGGTTGATTCCCCTGCTTTTTTAGCAATTTAATGTGTTTATGGAACCAGATGGAATCTGAGTCAATTAAATCAGATAAAACCATTGATATTTCATAAAAGCACAAACCCTGGGATTTGTGTAATGCTGTTAAATAGGCTTAAGATTTCCTGGTGGATAAACTAACCTAGGAATCACTGAGTAGCACTGGTTATCTTACAGACAGAACTGCAGAGTTTGGATTCTGGCTCAGAGCTGCCTGTTTGAACTAACTGCTCCTAATTTATTTATAACATGTATAAATATAATTTACAATCATAACCCCTCTGGTTGGTGTTTAAGGCCTTGCACACAGTCAGCATAGGAACAGTTACAGCTGATGGAATTGTGACCCAGAATTGTTTTACCACTGCCTCAAAAGCCAATTTTTGTCTTTAGACAGTACTTCTGTGTATTTTTATTAATTGTTCTCAAAGTTGCCAGGCCAGATGTTGCTCATGGGATCAAAGTTTCCTCTTCCAGGTGACAGAAGCTGAAATCCACGAGGCTTCAACATGTCCTGACTGCCAGCAGAAGAAAGCAGAGCTGGCCAAGGTTGCCTTTCTCAGGCAAAAAAAGACTCTGCTGGAAGGTGCTTTAATCCAAGAGAAATTGGAAGAACAGTTTTACTCCAGAGTAAGCAAATATTGTTGAAAAAAATTCGTGCTACATTTTATAGGTGCTGTAATGAAGGAATCTGTAATTCAGATTCCCCCTGATACATGGAGGGAGATCAGTGGAAACTAAAATAGAATTTGGGTCCATATCATTAATAAAATGCTTGGGACCAACGTTCTCCTCAAGTCATTTGAGCTGCCTGATTTATGGAAGCTGAAGGGCATTCCCAGGATCTCCTGGAACTGGTTTTGTGTCCCTTTTGATTATGTCTCCCCAGTTTGTTTTCTGCTGGGCTGTCCAAGCTGAAATGGCAGATGGAATGATGTGATAGGAGGTAACTGCCCATTCTGGGCTTCCTTGCTCATCCTTTGCCTTGGGAATCTTGGAATAAGACACTGCAAGGCCTTGGGATACTCTGAAATTTCTTCTTGGAATTCCTGTCTCTGTGCCAGTGTCCCAAAGATTGAAGCTTTGTTGGTAGGAAATGCCTCTGGAGCAGCTGGGTGAGCAATGAAATGTGTGGAATTCCTTGGATCTCCTGTGGCTTTTCTTCAGGAGGATCTTCCTGAAGGAAGAACACTTCTGTGCCTCCTTGGGAGGGGCTCAGACTGAAGGCAGGAGCCTTCCTGCAGCTCCCAGCTCTCTTCCCATGTGGATGAGCAGGGTGGGAGTTTGTGCTGTACCTCACATTCCTTTCTTCCCTAATAATTCCAGTCTCCAGCCTTTTGACTCTTCTTCTCTCCCTGCCTAAGATTTAAGAGCTTCAGTCTCAGGTCAGGAATCACTTTTTCCCACTTTTCCTCCCTGCTTCCCTGCAAGGCCAGCTGCTTTTCCCTGTCCCTCCTTAGTGAAGAATCCTACTTTTTGGGCCATGCCATGGGCTTTTGGGGACAGAGTTTTTAAACAGCATCCTTTCAAACCCACCAAGTTGTGTGGATGAGTGCTGCCCACCTGGCTGGGTTTGAGGGACTGGGTGTGTGATACAGGCCACGAGAAATGGCAGGAATACAATCCTGAATAATTCCATGTTTCCTTTCTGTTTCAGGACATGCTCACACTTCTAGGAGAAGCACTCAGAAGCCTTCCCAAACCTTCAGAGGATCCCAGGGATTTGTGGCAAAGGCTGATGAGTCAGGAAATGGAAAGCCTGAATTAACCATAACTCCAGTGGATGAAGAACTGGGAGAGCCTCCTGTGGGCAATCACTTCCAGAATTCCAATGATTTGGGATCTCAGCTGCTCTGGCAGTGATGTGTTGGGTACTGCTTTAATATTCCTGCAGGTGGAACCAGATCTGCCTGGCTGGGGTGTGAGTCAACCCCTTCTCCTTCCTCAGTGCAAATGTTGCAATATATTGTAATCCATCTCCATAGGTTTCTCAAATTCCAGAAGCCAACAGCTTCCATTATTCATCTGGCAAGCCAGAAGTATTGTTTATTGTGGGATTGCTGTGGGATTGCAGAGCAGCTCCCAGCTGCTTCCATCCATAAGGAAAAGAAATGATTCCATTTGCCAGGGCAGGGAGGTGTAATTACTGCATTTCAGCTCAGTCTTTGCCCACTGTCTCATGGTAAATTGAAAGTGAGAGCCTCAGGTTGAGGACAAAAAGCAAACTATAGAAAGCTGTAAAATGAAATGCAGTATTTATAGAAGGGAAATAATGAGGCTGTAACAGAAATTAATCAGCAGGACTGGGGATGCCAATGGGATGAGAAATACTAATAAATTAATCATGAAATCTATGTAGGATAAACAACAGATTAATTCTCATTCCAGTTTTGTAAGAAAATACTTTTCAATTTGTTGTAATTTTTCAAGATGATGAGGTCACTGTTGTTCAAAGACGACCTGGGGTTCAGTACACATCCAAATAAAACTGAATTGTGCTGGGAATCTTTGGGTTAGACAATGAAATCATCCTCACTGTGGCCTCCAAAGCCTGGTGCTGCTCTGTGGGCACCTCTGCAGCCCCTTTGTGAGCAGAGCTGCCAGCAGGGCCTCAGCCCCTTGCTCCAGCCATGGCCTGACTGTCGTCAGCCTCCCATTTCCTGATTTCTCTGCGTTCACATCTCTGTGGAAATCTTGGAGGAATATCCCCATCTATGAACGCACACTGTATGTTTGTGCCAAAGCAGAGAGGATTAAATGGCCCTGTTGCATTTTCTTCACCCATTTTGGGAGAAGAATCCTCACTGCTGCAGTGGGATTTGTATTTCGTGTGGTTGTTTCCTCCTCGTGCTCTGTATTGTTGATCAGAGTCCTTGAGGGCTGTTTAGCCTCCTGTTCTCATTTCCCAAAATCCAGTGGAAAACCTGGAGGGAAATGCTGGGATATAAACAGAAGAGTTAGCAAAGTTCTGCCTTCTGCTGCTTAAAAATCTGCTCTGAGTGATTTCCCTGGGACTGGATCCTGAGTAGGTCAAGCTGCAGGTGGGAACCCAGCCCAGCCCTGAGTTACTCAGTGCTGGTTCTCCTTGCAAACAGCTTTAATAGTCCATCAAAAATATGCCCCTAAAAACATCCTCTTCTGAATTGTCCCTGCAGAGCACCTGGATAATGAATAAACTCCACTTGTTCCCTCCTGTTGTTTTGGAATCCTTAGAAAGGTTTAAATCCCTTCAATCTTCTGCCTTCCAATCTTTTCATGGATACTCCACCTCTGCTCCTTACTTGTTTTGGTCTGCACTCCCTGGTTCTCTGAGCCTTTGGAAGTCTCTGCAAACCCTGGGAAAGGCACCCAGAATTTCAGGTGGAGCCTTGGAAGGGCTGTCAGGTATACAGGAGGTGATCAGGAACTGAATCCTCTGAAAATGGCATTTTGTAGCACATTTCAGCCCTTGCAGACCCACAAGAAGTGACTTCCATGCACATTGATATTTTTGTTTTCAGAACACAGAAGCTTCCTAGAGCTACTGAAATGTCTGCAGTTGCTGTCAAGCCTTTCTGTAAATCCTGAACTGTGAGTTATTTGGGTTAAGTGTGTGACAGTGTTTGTCTGTGGAGCAGCATCCTGCTCACACACAGTGCCTGCACAGCTCGTTTGTTTGCATAACTGTTACAAACAGAACTCAGGTAACTCCTCGGGAAAATCAAAGCAGATTTTGCTGATGGCTGTTGAATGCATTTTCCTCCTGCTCACTACAGTAGTTTCATTCTTTTATCAGCCATGACTCTGAGATCTGAGTGTTTTTCTGTAGCAGCTCTTAGAGATATGCAATGGAATGAATGATCCGAGTCCTTAAATCATTTCTTTTCTAATCCTGCAGTTTTTGAGGCTGGAGATCCAAAACTCTGCCAGGGAGGATGTGGGAAAGAGGGTGGAAGATGTATCTTCCTTTTTCCTCTTCCAGGAGCTTCTCCCCCCAGCAGCAGATTTTTCTTTTGATCCAGAGAAACCTCAAAACTCTGGTCAAGGAATATTGACTCATCTGCTGCCTGCTTTGTGCTTGCTGGGGCATAAAAGGGGCGGGGTGGCTCAAGAGGGTTTCCCTGGGAAAAGCACCAGTGGCTGTGAAACAAATCAATCTGCCTCTTCAAAGTGCTCTGCAGCTTTGCCTTTGTGGCTTTCATGCCTCTCAGAGTTGCATGATTTAATCTTCTGGATGGTTGCTGATGTGGTGGGGTTCATTGCTCTGAACTCTGCTAACAGAGGTTTCTCCCATCTTAGTTATTTCATGCCCTGAGTGTGCTGATACCCACTTTTGGGTTGTTGGATTTTATCACTGACCCTTTGGAGAAACTTACCTTCCTCAAATTATCATTAAAATCAGTTCCCCATGGACTGCAGCACTGTACCTTTCTCTTTCATTTGCTCTAGCTTTATAAAAACCTGCATTCCAGGCTCCCTCATTCCTGAGGCTCCTTTCCACCCATCTCTTAGGCTCTGGGAATTTGTATCTCTAGGAAAAACTTGCATCTCAATCCCAACAGGCTGCTACCCCAGCTCTGAGTGGAATGAAGCTTTAGTGTCATTAACTTCCCTGGATGTGAGCTGGCAACAAAGCTAAACATTGACAAACGACCTGTTCTGGTGCAAGGTGGCCCTGCCCCTGCCAAGGGGGTGGCACTGGGTGAGCTTTAAGGTCCCTTCCCACCTAAACCATTCCATGGTTCTGGGATATTGGAATTTGGGTTTCCAGCTACTGAGGAAATCTGTTGTGCTCCCACTGGTCCAGTGTAGGATCACAGAAGAGTTTGTTTGGGAAGAGACCTTCCAAAGGCCACCTAACCCACCCTTCCATGGCAGGGACACCTTCCACTGTTCCAGGGTGATCCAGCCTGGCCATGGACACTTGCAGGGATCCAGGGGCAGCCACAGCTTCTCTGGGGATTCTATTCCAGGATCTGTCCACCCTCAGTGTAAAAACCATCTTGTATCTGACCTAAACCAACCCTCCTGCAGGTAAAACCTTTTTCCCTTGTCCTGAGGGCACAGGACCTGCTGAGAGCTGTGCCCCATCCTTCCTGCAGGCCCCCTTCAGGTACAGGAATGTTTCCCTGGAGCCTTCCCTCCTGCAGCTGAACATTCCCCACTCTGTTTTTCCTCAGGGGAGAGGGGCTCCAGCCCTTGGAGCATCGTTGTAGCCTCCTTCCATTAATCCTGGACCTTTTCTCTGAAGTTACAGGGAAATCTGAAATGCTCCAGGCTCCCCTGGGGTCCCTCAGTGCCTCCTCAGAAATTCCCCTCAGGGCTTGGTGTGTGGTGAGACTCAGGTATTTTTTTTAGTTTTATTTTTTACCACAGCCAGTTTGATGAGGTTCCAAGAAGAGGAGCTGAACCCATTTATTCGTGTTGGGAACTTGACAAAAACTTCCAGCTGGTGGCCCCAAGGACAAGGTTTTGCTGATGGAAGGGCTGGTGTTCCCCTGGGGAACCGGAGCTGCCCCAGCACCCAGCTCTCAGTAAAACCCTGAGCTGAGTGCAGTCCCCCAAACCATCCACATATCCTCCAGCAGGAGCTGCAGTGCTCCCAGCTCTGCATTCTTCAAGCATTTCCCAATCTCCTTGCATTCTTCAAGCTGTAATTTTATTACCACTGGATGTGGTTTTCAGAGAGTGACTTTTGATTGTGCCCCTGAGGAAGGCACTGGGTGTGTGCAGATCAGCCCTGCCTGCCCCAGGGCTGCTCTCCTGACTGCTCTGGGTTTAAATGATGGCAAAACAGGCATCAATCCTAAAAACACCACATTTACATTGTTTTCATGCAACTAATTGCCCTTTTTTTCCCCTCCACAACTGATTTTTAAGATCTTTGGCAGCACTGACAACAGCGGGATGTGGATGGGAGATGAGGGGGAGTGGATTCCTTCTGTCAGGGTCTTCCATCTTCCCTATTACCTAAAGAATTGATCAGGGTACTTAAAAAAAAACAACCCAAACATTTTCCAGCCTCTGGGCATGGATATTCACAGCTTATTTATTCATTTATTTACTCTGTAATAAAATAGTACTGTTCCCACAGCCTAGGCTGTATGATCCATAAATACCCTTGTAAAATAGATTTGTAGCATGTAACAGAATCCTTTAGAATATTCTGTGGAAATTCTTTTTGTTGTTGTTGATAGCACTTTCAGAACATTTACATCCTTCATCCTGACATTTTGAAAGAGAACATTTTTTGCCTACAGAGGTAAGTTTACAGCATCATCACAGTATTATAGCTTGTTTAAAAATACATACAGCACTACTGGTAATTGCAAGCAAGCTGTAGACTTGAGCAGGGGGCTGGTGGCAACTTCACATGATTTCTACTTTATAAAACAATGACATTTATTAATATTACATCCATCACTTGCTTAGAAAAGATGACTTAGATGTGCTACTCACAATAAATCTGTCATTTCTCTGTGACATCACAGGACAGGCTATGGAAATAGAAACACACCGTGATATGGGTGGTTTAAAAAGGATTAGATGCCTAATTAAAAAAAGGGGTTAAGGCTGTCTCTTCCCGTGGGAATTTGGGTTCCATTAACACTGGATGTCCTTAATCCACTTGTGGGAATGCCACGAGCACCTCTCAGCACAACCCTGCTGTGAAGGGAACATTGAAATGTCAGCCTTGGCCCACGAGGAGCTCGTCAGGAGCAGCAGCACCAGTTGGGAGCTCATTTCCTCCCGAGTGCACGTGGATTCCAGACCTTCAGCCCCTGATGGCATCAGTGCAGCACAGCTCTCCTGGTTTGGACCAGCTGAGCTGGTTTGGGGTACCCCAAATCTGCCTCTTCACCTCCCAGTGGGTTTTCAAAAGAGTGAAAGCAACAGATTGAAATCTCCTCGTTCAGTAATACACGGAAAATTGTGGTTAGGGTTGGAATGGACCTAAAAACTCATCCCATTCCACCCCTGCCATGGCAGGGACACCTTCCACTGTCCCAGGCTGCTCCAGCCTGGCCTTGGGCACTGCCAGGGATCCAGGGGCAGCCACAGCTGCTCTGGGAATCTGTGCCAGGGGCTGCCCACCCTCACAGGCACTGCCACAATTTGCCCAGCGAGGATTAAAATGGCAGAAGAGATTAAAAATACATCATTGCATTGGTTTTACTTTTCACAAATGAGACTAAATATATAAATATATATATATATATGTATAATAAAGCTGTAGGAAATCTCCAAACTGCTAACAACTCTTAGAAATGAGATAAAACAAGGATGTATTTGCTTGGAAATTTCAAACTCGCAGTTCTCTCATGGTTTTCATTTTCAGGTAATTCAAGAGTACTTCATGGTGGATCCTGGGTTTCTCTTTTTACGAAACAAGTCCCGGTGTGCTTTGGCAAATGCTCTTTTCTTGGTCTCTCTGATACTCCTCTTGTGCTTTCTGCAGTCTTTTCCCTCTGAGCTTCCACTTGTGGAAGCAGTAGGTGATTAGGGATGTCATTATCAGGGAGAAGATGATGACCAGCACGATGATGAGGGCGATGGTGGACGAGAGGGACCCCTCCAGCTGCTCGCTCTCCGTGTCCCTGGTGGAGTTGAGATCAGCAAAGTTCTCATCATCTGCTGAGGCCAAAAGTGCAGCTCCAGGAGCCTCCTTGAACTTGGGCCTCATTGGGACTCAGGAGCTGCTCTCAGAATTCCTGGAGAAGCAGAACTAGGAGTGCTCTGTCACCTGGGGCATGTGGGAGCCAGCTTTGCCCTCGGGGTCTGCAGGCATAGGGGAGGCTCAGCAGTGGGGCTGGAAGGCAGGGAGTGCAGGAACAGCAGCCTGTGGCACCCAGTTTCCAGCACAGGTCGGCTTTATCCCAGGTGTTGAGGTCAGGAATGTGTTGCCTTCTTCATCAAGAGGCAGGGAAGGCTCAGCCAGCTGCCAATTTGGGATTCCTTGTTTTCTGCAAGAGATAATTGGAGAAAATCCAATCAGTTTTCCAGTGGTGGCAGAGCTTGTCCTGGGGCTGAAAGCAAAACAAGGGCTGCAACAAGTGTGACTTTTTATCTGAGGGATTGTTTTCAGTGAAAGATTTTTTTTCTTTCCCAAAATATTCCCAGAAGAGAGGGAAATCAAAGGCCTGTTTTGTACATCACCAAAATCAGCTGAAAATGGGAGTTCTCACATTAATGAAGGGGTTTAATTTCCCCTCTTGTATGTATCTGCTCTTGGACTGGGCTTGAATTTGGGGTTTTAATCCTCTGAGTTGTCATTATAGTGGAATTGAGGGGGTTTCCTCACTGATTGCAAATCTGGGATCTGGAGAAAGGTCCTGGGTGAAAACCCACCCCAGATTATTGGAGAGGTGAGCTCCCCTACAGGCACTGAGCTGTAAACTAGAATTTAACCTCCCCACCCTTCCACAATTCTGAGGGAATTTCAAAGACTTTTAAGTCATTTGCCTTTGATATGTGCTGTGTGTGACAAATACCAAAAAATTCACTTATCTGAGCAGTTCTGAAGCCCAAAGCTGCTCTGCCCTCCCCATTCCCTCCCTGATCCAAATCCCATTTTAGAATTAAACCTGAGACTAAATATATAAATGCTCCTGATTCCTGCTTCCGCTCGGGACAGGAGGATTTGCCCCGGGGGATTTTCCTTTGAGGAGTTTTAAGTACGTTCAGGGCTGTCTATTTCAAATAACAGCTTGCTCCACACCCCATTCACCCTCCTCCCAAATGCTTGCAGGCCAAAATTAGGTTTCAGAGATCTTGGAGCATCACTGTTTGGAGATGCTCCGTTTGAGAGGATGCAGTTCATCCTCTTTATAGAAACAAAGTTCATCCCACTCAGGCTCACAGAGAACTGAGGGTCTCTTTTCCTAATTAACAGCACATTCTGATTAGTAATAATCACTGTTTGTATAGCTCAGCGTTCTGTTGATGCTAAAAGATGTAAATAACAGTTCCTGCCAGTTTGGAACAATATGTTCAGAGAGCCAGAGAGAAATGAGGATTTTCAAGGAAGTTTCGAGCTCAGATTTTGCTGTGGTTGAGGGAGAGCTGATTGAAAGCTCATTTCACATAAGGGACCCAGTGCCCATCTTTGATGAATGCCTACAAGTGGCCCTGCTGGCAAGTCATGCGTCAGGAGGGGTGACAACAGAATGTTTTAGTGCTCCTTGCCCGTGGATTCAACATCTCTCTCAAGCAGCCTGAAGAAAGAAACTGCAATAAAAGCCCAGAGAAGCTGAGAAATGCCCCTGTGATGGATGGAGCAGCCACGTGTCCACCTCCCCGTGGAAGTCCAGCAGTGGGGATGTCTCAGCCCCGAGGGAAACCTGCTCTGCTCACACTTGCCTCAGCCTGGCTCTCATCACATCTGTGTGCACAGCTGGCAGCTCCTGGGGAGAGGAGCCAACAGCACAAAGGGACGGTGCAGCAGGTGCTGGGCTCTTTGTGACCTCCCCAGCGGGGCAGGGAGGGGGAACCTCAAACCGAACCAGGAACGCGTTTAAACCCCAAACCGGCCAAGGTCTGCTTCAGATTTGGGGGAAGGAAACGGCTTCGACCGGCAAATCCTCCCCAGAGCCCCGGGGTCTGTGCGTGCCTGTGCCGGGAGCTCTGCGGGGACTGTCACCAAACCGTGACAGGGGACAGCGGTGCCACAGTGCCACCACTGCTCCCGTCGGTGACACAGCGGTGCCACCACTGCTCCTGTGGGTGACACAGCAGTGCCATCACTGCTCCCGTGGGTGACACAGAGGTGCCACCACTGCTCCTGTGGGTGACACATCGGTGCTACCAGTGCCACCACTGCTCCTGTGGGTGACACAGCGGTGCCACCTCTGCTCCTGTGGGTGACACAGCGGTGCCACCACTGCTCCTGTGGGTGACACAGCGGTGCCACCAGTGCTACACTGCTCCTGTGGGTGATAGCAGTGCCATCAGTGCTACACTGCTCCTGTGGGTGACACAGCGGTGCCACCTCTGCTCCTGTGGGTGACACAGCGGTGCCAGCAGTGCCACCACTGCTCCTGTGGGTGACAGCAGTGCCACAGTGCTCCTGTGGGTGACAGCAGTGCCACCACTGCTCCTGTGGGTGACAGCAGTGCCACCAGTGCCACCACTGCTCCCGTGGGTGACACATCAGTGCCACCACTGCTGCCTGAGGGCCAGGAACGCTCCTTGCTGCTGCTGCTGCTGCTGCTGCTCAGGGGTGGCTTGGGGCAGCAGCTTGGAGAGCAAAGGGTGACAGACCCCCCAAATGTGCCAGCCATGGCTGGAGCCTCTCCCCTGGGGGCACAGGCAGGAGCAGTGCCCGGGGAGCTGCCAGGGAAAAGCTCCTTCCCGGGAATCCGGGCTGGGTGTGGATGGGAGGGGTGGTGGCACAAGAGCTGCTGGGGTGAAGGAGCTGCTCCTGCCACAATTCCCGGCTGGCAGGGGAGCAGGCAGGGCCAGCAGGGGAGGCTGTGCCCCACAGGGCCTCTCCAGGCTGCAGAAGCAGAGAGGAGCCCGGTGAGATTCGTGCCTTGCAATGATCAGTTCACATCCCCCCCGCTGCATCCTCAGGAGGACAATTCCCATTAAAATCCCCCAAACCTCTTCCTTCCCCATGCTGAAACTGAATCCAAGAGCAGAGAATGAATAAAGCTGAGGTCCTTTGGTTGGCTTTGTGTGAGTCATAAGCCTTCAGTGCCTTTGGCCTGAGCATTGCAAACATTGCAATCAGGAGCTCAGGGCTGGGCACATTTAATTCCCAAGAAAATACATGAGAAAGACTCAAGTATTGACAAAAATAATGTGACTTTTTTTTTAATCTGGAAATTCGTTAGAATAAACTTCTTGTGCAAGAACATTAGAATATCTGGAAGTTGAATTCATTTTCAAAGCTTTTAATGAACTAATAATGTTTTACTCTGGTACTTAGGCAAGCTCAGGCTCTTGGTGGAGCACACTCTTGCCTTGGGATGGACTTTCGTACCCCAGCTCATGTTCCCTTGGCTTTTTGAGCAAGTCATAAAGTAAAGCACAACTCAGTACCAGATGGGGAGGACAAAATCTACTCCTTGGTTTGTAATATCCTTAGGACAGGCATTGTCGTCCCTTTGTTCTCCACGTTTGACCCTTGAGAACCTCAGAGAGAAATAGATTTTTGAAGGTTTTTACAGTTTTTGAGGGTGGAAAGTAAGAGAGGGTTGGATGCAATTTATATGAGAGGAACAAAGGAAATGACAGTAAAAAACCCAGTGTCTCCAGATGAATTCAGGTTATTGGCATCTGTCAAATACTGAATTACTGAAAAGAGATAAGAATGTTCATCAACAGCTTTTTGATTTCCCTGAGAGTCCTCCCTTTTATGAGGGCAAACCTCGCCTCTGTTTGCCAGACTTGGTAATAATGATGTTATCAGGGTTACATTCCAGACAGAAACGATGATTTGGATTGTATTCCTACACATAAATAAATAAAAACCCCAAAATACCGAGTGGAAGACCAGACTGAAGTTTTATTGGATATGGTTTGGGGCTTTATATACTTCGGAGAAGTCTGGTTTTTATTTCAGCCGAAGTGACGAGTTCAGGGAATGTCTGGAATGTTCAGGTTTCTTGGGAGGATGAAGAGCAGGAATGCCACGTGGGCTGCTGCAGCTGCCTGCTCCAAAGGGACATCCCTGCCCCTTGGGAGAACTCCCACTGCTCCAAAGGGACATCCCTGCCCCTTGGGAGAACTCCCACTGCTCCAAAGGGACATCCCTGCCCCTTGGGAGAACTCCCACTGCTCCAAAGGGACATCCCTGCCCCTTGGGAGAACTCCCACTGCTCCAAAGGGACATCCCTGCCCCTTGGGAGAACTCCCACTGCTCCAAAGGGACATCCCTGCCCCTTGGGAGAACTCCCACTCCCCATGGGGCTGATAAGGACATCAAACCAAGCAGGGGGAAAGGGAACAGCCCTGCTCTTAAAGCAGCACAAAACCAGCTTTCCAAAGGCAAGGTGACTGCCCTGAAACCACCGAGCTGCTCCTTGGGAGCTGAGATAAAAAACTCTTTGATAGCAGGAGAACCTTGGGTTCTGTCTTTGTGTCTCACCCCCCCTCACCCGCTCTTCCCACTCTTGAATTACTCCCGCATTTATGTAACCCTAAATATACATTGATTTTTTTTAACATCGTTTCAGGCTTGCTTTCTTCCCTTTTGCCTTCAGCTTTCTTGTAAATCTCCCCGCTGCCTTTCAAATGGCCTCGTCCATTTTAATTGCGTTAGGGAAGAATGCAGCTCCTCTCTCTGCATTTGCATCTTTTTGATGTGAAAACACGGGGATGAAAGGTGTCCCTCCTGCTTAAACCTGACACGGGAACGGCTCCTCCTGCTCCTCCCCCGGAGCTGGGGAGCCAGACACCAACTCCAGCACCGGATCAAGGGCACAGTGGGAGTGGGAGCGAGGAAAGGGGACAAGGAGGAGGAAAGGAGAGGAGGAAGGGATGGGAGAAGGCAGAAAATGCTTGGGAAAACACAGTGAGATGTTTTCGCCTTGCTGCATCTTCTATAAACTCAAAGGGACAAAAGGCCAGGCTTTAAGAGTATTTCAATTAGGTCCATAAATGTAGCTGTATTTATTTGGGGATGCTTCAAATACTTCGGGAAGGTTTCAAGTCTCCAGAGTGCTGCTCAGTTTAACTCCTGGGAGGTTCTGCATCCTTTGGGGTGTTGCTCCCATACCCTGTACTTGTAGTGTCTCCAGGTTTGTGGGTGTTAAACACCACAGACTTACCTGCAAAGTCCTCACCTTAAACCTCTTTATGCCTCTTTCCTCTGCACTGTTAATCCCCAAAGAGGAAACATGATCTCCATTCGATTTTTCCATGTGCTCACCCCTAGAAACGTCGTTTGCATAAACCCCTTGTGATTCCACCCCGTGCTAGAACTGGCACCTTAGAGAAAGGCTGGAGCAAGCCAATTAATCTTTTAATTACGTGTACAAAACTCTAGCCCCGCTTTTATCCCAGTGAACAAGAAATCTCTGCTCCTCATTGTTGTTCAGCGTGTTCTGTCTCCGTTATTCCTGAAGAAGAGGAAAAGGCTGGGAGATTTGGGATCACTCATTCCAGCCCTGGCCAGACCCACGAGCTGGGGAAAGCCGTGTTCCTCTAAAAGCATCAACATCTGGTGGGATCCTGATTCTCCTGGGAGCTGCCCTGGGCCTGGATAACTTTGTGTACAACAAAGCCAGGTCATTTTAGAGCAGAACCTGATCCCATTTTTCCCTCTGCCTTCAGAGATCGTGAGCAGAACAATCCTGTGCCACTGCTCAGGATATTTTTGGGGTCCAGAGGAGCTGCTGTGGGCAGGGGCTGTGCTCAGCAGGGTCATAAATGTAAGGTGCTGCTTTCCTGGGCATTTGTTTGACAGAGGAGCCATGTGAGGCTAATTCTGATTTTAATTTTAATTGAGTAATCCCTGAGGTGTAGATTAATTAAAGCCACATGGTGTGTTTGGCTCGAGGCTCTCTCTGAAGCTGATTTCCATCCTACTGATTTTATTGGTGACCTCTGATAGTTGAATGTGTTCATTTAGCCTAAGTGTGATTTGATAAACACCAGCAGCTTTTAGGGTGTGATCACAGCCTCCTTGTCACTGCCTGTTTTGGCAAACCTGAGCTTTGGTCTGTGTAAAGTCCAAATCCTCATGACAAGATTCCTGTTCCCAGGAACAAACTGCACCTGGGTCATGGACAGACTGACCACTGGATGGATTCCCTCCCTAAAGCAGCCAGTGGAAACTCTACCTACCTGGGACAGAGATTTTACCTTCTGGTCCAGGAAATGTGAGGAAAGTTGATCCTGAGCATTGGAATCCTTGGGTGAGTGGTGAGAGGGAAGTTTATTATCCTGATCATTGGAATGCTTGGATGCCATTTTTAGGGTGGCATTAAATCTCCATGAAATGTTCCCCAGAGGTGTGAGGACTGAGCTGGCACAAACATGTGAGGAGGAGACATTGGGGTTTATTCTTTTCATAGGAATAATAATAATAATAATAATTTCTAGCCAGGAAAGGGACTGGATTTTTCCCCTTTTAAGCTTGGAGATCAGTGCTGTATCCAGGTGTTCCCTTCCAAAGAGGCTTCACTGCCTTCTAAAAGCTCTGTTGAGGTTGTTTTCCTCCAAGCAGCACCACTATTCCTGTTTTTGGAGGGTGGATTTTCCTGCTCAGCCATTCCTGCCACAGGAGCAGGCTTCCATCATCAGCTCACGAGTGCACCCTGCAAAATGGGGATTCTTTGTCTCTTTGAAATGATATTTTGTGGTTCACTCATTGCTGATTTAGTTCAGACTCATTTTTTATGCTGCTCTTCCCCTCCAAGATCAGGGGCAGCTCCATCCTGTGATTACAGAGGCAGCCTGGGAATTTCCCCTTGGTCCATATTTTAGATGTTACTCTGTGCAAACACAAACCCTGGAGTGAGCACTCCCCAAACCTACACTGAGCGTAAATTGCTTAGGGATTTTTTTTCCCATTTGCTGTTTTTAGGCTCAATTTGCCCCAAAGTTGCAGGATTTTTGGAGCCAGGACAAGCAGTGCAGGTACAGGTGGATGATTAATTGTTGAGTTAGAAGGGAGATGAGAACTGAAAGCTGTTTAGAGCTGAATTCAAATAAAAACCCCAAACCTAAGAACCCTCATAAAATAGAACCTGAAGCCAATCAATGGCATGTCTGTTCAATTCTCATTTGTGTTCAGGTGAAGGAGGGTTTTAATTCTGGCCTAATTGTGAAGGGATGAACAGATTGGATCTGGTTTTGTGTCCCACTCCCTATTTAACCTCTCCCTTCTCATTTTCTCCTGCCCTACCACGAGCAAGGAAAGCCACTGCAGCTGGGACACTGCAGCCTTTATCTTGGACCTAAAATCTGACTGAAACTCCTGCAGGGATGGATTTCTTTTAAAAAAAATAGTGCAAAGAGCAAAAGATTGTTTGAACATTCCAGTTTTCGTCCCTCTCCTTTAAAAAGGAAACTCTCCTGCTCTTGATGAACAGGCCCAGTCTAGGACTGCAAAAAATTCACAACTCAGGGAATTTCACCTTTAAATTGTGCAGGAGAAGAAGAAGTTAAAGGGTGGGAGGGAGCAGGGGCTGGGAGGGGGAGTGATGAGTGTCAGTTTAGAGGCAGCTGCTTTGTCTGTACATTTCTGGAATAAAATCACATTTCTTTTCCCACAGCACAGACTAGGAATAGCTTCTGTGGGATTTGGGAGTGGCAGGTGAGCAGGAGCTCCCTTCCCTCCCCTCCCCATCTGCAGCCCAGGGAGCTGAACTGGTGTGAACTGGTCCCAGCACCGAGGCTGAAGGAGGGCGAGGAGGGAACGAGGACTTGGTGCATTCAGAGCTTACAGCACTGCCCTTCCTTCGAGCTTCCAATCCCACTCCAGACGGGAAAAGTGCCGTGGGGTCAGGGAATGTGCTGGACACGGCCGTGGCAGCACTGCCGGGGCTGGGAGGGGACGGGGGCAGCCCCGGGGGGCTCAGCTGCAGGCACAGCTCGGGGTGCAGGAGCGGGAGGGATGGGAAAGGTCAGGGACCCCTGGAGCCCCGGGATGGAGAGGAGGACGGGAGAGGAGGGGCAGGTGCGTTCAGGGTGCCCGGAGCAGCTTTGGGAGCGGGGGGATGCAGTTCTTGGGGAAGGGCGGGCTGCGGGAAGCTCTGGCCCCCGGGGCAGGAGGGTCACCCACCCACGAGGGTCACACCTGCCACACCTGGGAGCAGAGCGGGGCCCTCAGTGGGGACCAGGCGTGGCCTCGGGCCGGGCTGGGGGCAGCGGGGTGGGCAGGGCAGCCCTGGAGCCCGGCAGGGACCGTGTCGGTCCCACAGCCGGTACCGTGCTGTGCCCGCCGGGCCCGTGGCTGTCCTGGTGCCGTGCCATCCTGCACACCAGTGCCGTGCCAGCCCGCACACCAGTGCCGTGCCGTGCCAGCCCGCACACCGGTCCCACGCTGCCCGGCGCCGTGCCCGCAGCTATCTCAGCGCCGTGCCAGGCAGGTACCGCGCTGCCCGGTGCCGTGCCGTGCCAGCTGGTGCCGTGCCATTCAGCCCGCACGTTGGTACCGCGCTGCCCGGTGCCGTGCCGTGCCAAGCCCGTGCCAGCCTTGCTCACGGGGATCGCGGTGCTGTGCCGTGCCAGCCTGAGCGCTGGTGCCGTGCCAGCTCGTACACCGGTACCGTGCCGTGCCAGCAGCAGCGCCGTGTCCCCGCGGGGCTGCGGGGCCGGGATGCAGCGGAGCATCCCCGGGCTCTGCCGCAGGCGCTGCCCGTGCCTGGCGATCGCCGCTGCTCGCCGGGAACCCGCTCCAGAGGCGCATCCCCCCGGGAAGGGCACAGGGCTGAGGCCATTTCGGAATCGCCCCCGCTGTCCCCTCCCTCTCTCCGCACAAAGGAGCCGCCGCAGCCGCTCACTCACCTGCTCCGGCCGCGTCCTCCCGGCTCGCCCGGACTGTCGGGGCTGCGGCCCGGGCAGCGACCCCGAGCCCGGCCGCTGGCCCCCGCTGGCCCCGAGCCCGGCCGCTGGCCCCCGCTGGCCCCGAGCCCGGCCGCTGGCCCCCGCTGGCCCCGGGGCTGGCTGGCCGTGCCGCAGCTGCAGCGAGGGTGGGAGCGCTCCACACCCCCTCGGCAGCACCATCTGAGCCCAGGCGAATTTGTCAACTTTATTTGGGGGAAGAGCGGATCACATGGGCACCCGAGCGAACGGGGAGGAGCGTGGCCGTGCAGAATCAGGTCACTGGCAGAAAGGCGAGTTCGTCACGGCCAGCGGCGGGGAGAGGAGCCTGAGACAAAGGCAGGGGACGCTGGTGGCAATTCAGCGCTGCCGCTTTCTCCCCTTCCCTGGCCATTGAGCGGGGTAATTCGCGCTCCTTTTATCAGGTGAGTTTTCCTAATCAAGTACGAAATAGAGTGGAATGTGAAAGAAATGTTTTCAGCTTCCGAGTGCGTTTGAGCACATTCATCCTGCCGAGCATTTCCACAGCCTTTTCTTTCCCCATTTCTGGCCCTGCCTTGCTGTGCTGTGTTGATCCAGCCCCAGACAAACGGGTGCTACAGACCCGTTCCAAAGCACCACATCCAATAGTGCGGGTGGAATATTTGCCTCTGCCTCAAATCTTTAATTTGCATCTGCTCAGACAAAGGCTGGAGAGGAGCCTTTGCCTGATCCCTGTTGTGCCCCGGCTGAGGAATCGTTGTGGACCTGGGTGTCTACAGCACCTTTTCCTGCTCTTTCTCATTCTTGAATGGCTAGCGAAGCTCCCAAGCACAGGTGACACAAAATTTGTCCCCTGCTTGCTGCCAGGACCACAGTGGGATCCGTGTGACTTTTAATATTGTTTATTTCATCACCACACGTTGCCAAAAAGCTGTGCTGGGTTTGGGTTATTCAGAGGCCAGAATTCAAGCGTGGATTCTGAAGTGTGGATCCCTAAATACACACGTATCTTGTGAAAGAGTGGGCCTGACTTTTATAGGTGCTAAGCAACTGTTCTTGTGCATTTCCATCTGCCTCGAAGTCACATCCCACCCTCTCCACCTTCCTCATGTCCACACTTAGAGACAGAAATGAGCTTTGCAAAGTAGGCTGGCTCCTTCCTCTGCTGCCAGGAGCTTTCTGCCCAAAGGAAACTCCATCCTGCCCCACAGCAAATCCATCCTAAAGCAGCACACCTGATGGGAGGGAGTTAGGAACCAGAGGAATTGCCACTGCTGTGTCCAGGGAGGATAAACTCCCAGGGGAGGCTGTCTGCTGCAGCCAAAAACAGCTCAAGCAGCCATGGAACAAGTGGCAACTGCCTACAGAGGGACTTTCCTTCCTTCAGCTTGCAGAAAATCATCCAGCCTTGGCACTTAAAGGCTGGAACAGTCAAAATGTTGATTCTTGGCAACTTCTTAATGAAGCCTCTGGATTAGAGAGGGTGTAAATGAGGATATCACACCAGGAAAACAACCCTCACATCAGAGAGCACCCGAAGGCAAAGCTGAGTCCCTTGGTGAGCAGTGCAGTCCTGGCTGGAGCAGAACTTCCCAATCCTCGCTTTCCTCTCCCCAGAAGAGGGGGAGCTGTCCCAGGCTCCTGCTTCCCGTGGCTCCCAGAGGATCAGGGGTGCAGCTGCTCCTGCTGGAGGGAGGATTCACAGCTGGTTCTGTGTAGGCGAATCAAGGAGTGCAGGGAAAGCTCTTTGCAGCCTTCTCCAACCCAGCACTGCCCTGTGCCTGGCACAGCGAGAGGGGAGATTCCCCAGGAAAACC
Organism: Nicator chloris; assembly: GCA_013400495.1. NCBI lineage: Eukaryota > Metazoa > Chordata > Aves > Passeriformes > Pycnonotidae > Nicator > Nicator chloris. Next base: position 16,973 of record WAAE01018502.1, on the reverse strand, counting down.
TGGGGTTTGTGACCTGGACACTGAGCCTGGTGTGGAGCTTCCACTGGGCCTGGGTTTCAGCACAGGGGGATCCAGCCCTCTGCACAGCAGCTCCGGGTGTTTGGGGGTTTTTGGGACAATTTCTCTGCATTGCCAGGTGGGAGCTGACCTGTCCTGCTCACCCCTTCTTGATNGCCGTGCCCGCAGCTATCTCAGCGCCGTGCCAGGCAGGTACCGCGCTGCCCGGTGCCGTGCCGTGCCAGCTGGTGCCGTGCCATTCAGCCCGCACGTTGGTACCGCGCTGCCCGGTGCCGTGCCGTGCCAAGCCCGTGCCAGCCTTGCTCACGGGGATCGCGGTGCTGTGCCGTGCCAGCCTGAGCGCTGGTGCCGTGCCAGCTCGTACACCGGTACCGTGCCGTGCCAGCAGCAGCGCCGTGTCCCCGCGGGGCTGCGGGGCCGGGATGCAGCGGAGCATCCCCGGGCTCTGCCGCAGGTGCTGCCCGTGCCTGGCGATCGCCGCTGCTCGCCGGGAACCCGCTCCAGAGGCGCATCCCCCCGGGAAGGGCACAGGGCTGAGGCCATTTCGGAATCGCCCCCGCTGTCCCCTCCCTCTCTCCGCACAAAGGAGCCGCCGCAGCCGCTCACTCACCTGCTCCGGCCGCGTCCTCCCGGCTCGCCCGGACTGTCGGGGCTGCGGCCCGGGCAGCGACCCCGAGCCCGGCCGCTGGCCCCCGCTGGCCCCGAGCCCGGCCGCTGGCCCCCGCTGGCCCCGGGGCTGGCTGGCCGTGCCGCAGCTGCAGCGAGGGTGGGAGCGCTCCACACCCCCTCGGCAGCACCATCTGAGCACAGGCGAATTTGTCAACTTTATTTGGGGGAAGAGCGGATCACATGGGCACCCGAGCGAACGGGGAGGAGCGTGGCCGTGCAGAATCAGGTCACTGGCAGAAAGGCGAGTTCGTCACGGCCAGCGGCAGCGAGAGGAGCCTGAGACAAAGGCAGGGGACGCTGGTGGCAATTCAGCGCTGCCGCTTTCTCCCCTTCCCTGGCCATTGAGCGGGGTAATTCGCGCTCCTTTTATCAGGTGAGTTTTCCTAATCAAGTACGAAATAGAGTGGAATGTGAAAGAAATGTTTTCAGCTTCCGAGTGCGTTTGAGCACATTCATCCTGCCGAGCATTTCCACAGCCTTTTCTTTCCCCATTTCTGGCCCTGCCTTGCTGTGCTGTGTTGATCCAGCCCCAGACAAACGGGTGCTACAGACCCGTTCCAAAGCACCACATCCAATAGTGCGGGTGGAATATTTGCCTCTGCCTCAAATCTTTAATTTGCATCTGCTCAGACAAAGGCTGGAGAGGAGCCTTTGCCTGATCCCTGTTGTGCCCCGGCTGAGGAATCGTTGTGGACCTGGGTGTCTACAGCACCTTTTCCTGCTCTTTCTCATTCTTGAATGGCTAGCGAAGCTCCCAAGCACAGGTGACACAAAATTTGTCCCCTGCTTGCTGCCAGGACCACAGTGGGATCCGTGTGACTTTTAATATTGTTTATTTCATCACCACACGTTGCCAAAAAGCTGTGCTGGGTTTGGGTTATTCAGAGGCCAGAATTCAAGCGTGGATTCTGAAGTGTGGATCCCTAAATACACACGTATCTTGTGAAAGAGTGGGCCTGACTTTTATAGGTGCTAAGCAACTGTTCTTGTGCATTTCCATCTGCCTCGAAGTCACATCCCACCCTCTCCACCTTCCTCATGTCCACACTTGGAGACAGAAATGAGCTTTGCAAAGTAGGCTGGCTCCTTCCTCTGCTGCCAGGAGCTTTCTGCCCAAAGGAAACTCCATCCTGCCCCACAGCAAATCCATCCTAAAGCAGCACACCTGATGGGAGGGAGTTAGGAACCAGAGGAATTGCCACTGCTGTGTCCAGGGAGGATAAACTCCCAGGGGAGGCTGTCTGCTGCAGCCAAAAACAGCTCAAGCAGCCATGGAACAAGTGGCAACTGCCTACAGAGGGACTTTCCTTCCTTCAGCTTGCAGAAAATCATCCAGCCTTGGCACTTAAAGGCTGGAACAGTCAAAATGTTGATTCTTGGCAACTTCTTAATGAAGCCTCTGGATTAGAGAGGGTGTAAATGAGGATATCACACCAGGAAAACAACCCTCACATCAGAGAGCACCCGAAGGCAAAGCTGAGTCCCTTGGTGAGCAGTGCAGTCCTGGCTGGAGCAGAACTTCCCAATCCTCGCTTTCCTCTCCCCAGAAGAGGGGGAGCTGTCCCAGGCTCCTGCTTCCCGTGGCTCCCAGAGGATCAGGGGTGCAGCTGCTCCTGCTGGAGGGAGGATTCACAGCTGGTTCTGTGTAGGCGAATCAAGGAGTGCAGGGAAAGCTCTTTGCAGCCTTCTCCAACCCAGCACTGCCCTGTGCCTGGCACAGCGAGAGGGGAGATTCCCCAGGAAAACCTGGGGTTTGTGACCTGGACACTGAGCCTGGTGTGGAGCTTCCACTGGGCCTGGATTTCAGCACAGGGGGATCCAGCCCTCTGCACAGCAGCTCCGGGTGTTTGGGGGTTTTTGGGACAATTTCTCTGCATTGCCAGGTGGGAGCTGACCTGTCCTGCTCACCCCTTCTTGATATTTCATCCCCAAGTTCTTTCTTCCTTGCTGACTGAAGTTTTCTGTCTCCTGCATTTCATGAAACTTTCCTTTTATATTTTTATACACTGCTTCTCGCTGAAGTGTCTGATGTCAAGGGAAAATCTATATATAATGTGTGTCTGAATGCATATTTATATAAANGGGTGTTTGGGGGTTTTTGGGACAATTTCTCTGCATTGCCAGGTGGGAGCTGACCTGTCCTGCTCACCCCTTCTTGATATTTCATCCCCAAGTTCTTTCTTCCTTGCTGACTGAAGTTTTCTGTCTCCTGCATTTCATGAAACTTTCCTTTTATATTTTTATACACTGCTTCTCGCTGAAGTGTCTGATGTCAAGGGAAAAATCTATATATAATGTGTGTCTGAATGCATATTTATATAAATTCACCCATATACATATGCAAAGACCTGGGAATGCAAATTCCTCCCTGCTTGCATTGGTGCAAGGGGAGTTTTTCCTCTGGTTTTATTACATTTCAGTCTCCCCAACACTTTGCCAATGAGCTAAGCCCATAAGGAACGTCTGAAAAGATTCTAATATCTTTTTATGCTGCATTTAAGCTTTTCTTCAAATGCTTGCTCTTAATCCACGATGACTAATCCCTCACATTCCTCACACTGGCAGCTTCCCCACTCCCTGAATCTCCTCTGTTTTAAGGCTTGCAACAGGTCAGGAGTTGGATCAAGAATTTGCAGTGTGGCTCTCAGGGAGCTGTTGGCCAGGGACAGTGTTGATATGGCACAGCTCTGTCTCCTCCAGGAAAACTTACAAATCCCAGAAAATCAGGAAATACTTGATTGCAGGAAGACTTTAGGAAGGAATTCTGGGTTGTGAGGGTGGGCAGGCCCTGGAATAGAATTCCCAGAGAAGCTGTGGCTGCCCTGGATCCCTGAAAGTGTCCAAGGCCAGGTTGGGGCAGCCTGGGGTAGTGGAAGGTGTCCCTGGGTGCAGGTGGCTGATCCAAGGAGATCATTCCCAGGGAAATGTTGTTTTTTCCATCTCCACACTGTTGTCAAGGTGCTTTTCTCAGTCACAGATTGGAGCAGGTTCCTCACCTTTAATGGGTCCCCATCTCCTCTTGGAGCAGAGAATCAGGAATGTGGCTTTTCCTAATCCCAACTGAGCAGGGAGGGACTAAAACCAGAATTGTTAAAAGCAAAGTTTCCCATCAACGCCAGGCCATCCAATACAGTTCTACACATTGACTGCAGGAAGAGCAAAATTTAGGGGCAAACAGAGTGAAATGAAAGCTCATGGTGCAGAAAGGTGGTGTGGGGTTGTTGTTCCCTTCCATCCTAAGTGGAAGGTTTGGCTTTATTAGGAGAGATAAAATTGACTTAATAAAAAAATCGCTTAACAGCTCGTAATGTAAAACTGGCTTAGCCAGCACTGCTGATCTATCAGTCTCACTAATTTTAATTGCATTCAGCCTGAAGTGTGGAATGAGGTCTGAGATTTCCCAGGCATGGCTGGAATTCTCAGGCTGCTCTCCTGCCTCTGAAATGGCTCCTGAGGAAAACTGACAGCTCCTGGATTCTTTATTCCAGGAAGGAGGCAGGCAGGGGGGGGTGGCAGGAGCACAGAAAATACGTAAACCTGAGGGGAGAAGTCAGAAATTCCTAATTAATCTGCCACTTGGGGAGGGCAAGGAGAAATCCAGAGGAACTGAGAGACATTACAGATGATAGTACTGGACAGAAATGCTGCTGCACAGGGTCCAGAATTCCCCCCTGGAATTCCTTGCTGAGGTGTGCCCTGAGGTTGAAAGCCTTGGAGGATTCCTGGAAGGAGCCGTGGTGTGTCCTGGTGGGGATGTGGGCACCCAGAGCTGGCTTTGATCCTCGCCTGGGGCTGGCACTCAGTGCATGCAGACAGCAAATTCCCTTCTGGGGCAGGTGTCCTGGGCTGCTTTTGCTCTGGGTGTGTAAAAGCAGGTTTAAAGCAGCTGGGGGTGACCTGTGTCAGGAACTGGGGCTGCACAAACCACCTTGGATCCCGTGCAGACACTTTGGTTTCCTCACCCTGGAACACTTCTGGCTCCGTGTCTGCTGCCTGAGGAGGAAATTCAGCACCACAGAAAGAGAAATCTGGATTTTCCCCCGAGGTGGACTCCCTCTGTGCACATCTCCATAAATCCCCAGTGCTGGTGCCTGGAGAGCTGCTGGGTTTCCTTTGTGGGATCCAAACCCTGCTGGGAAAGGCTCGGCTCAGAGGATGAACGTTCTGGAAACGCAGGAGTGCAGGTGGGACAGCCAGGCCCGGGGTCACCGTGCTGCCTGGCAAAGGGCAGGGCTGCTCAAGAGGTTCTGTGCTCTTGGAAATGACCCTGAGGACCCCCAGGATGATCCCTGCCAGCACCACTCCTGGCATTCCTGGAATTTCCTTTATTCCCCTTGTCCCGTGGCAGGGGGAGCTGGATGGGCTCGAAGGTCCCCTCCCACCCAACCCATTCTGGGACAGACAACCCCGGTGTTTTCCACTTTCCTGTGCATCCATCCCTGCTCTCTCATCCCAAGCCACAAGATCCTCATCCCTGCTCCCTCAGCTCCCATCCCCACGGCCAGTGTCCCTTTTTCTGTCCTGCTGTCCCCATTCAAGCTGGATATCCCAAATTAATCAACATTTTTACAACACAGCCACTTCTAATAATGTTTTCACCAGTCAGTCGAGATAGAGTTGGGACAATGAGTTAATCAAAAATGCATTTGTAATGTGAACCTTGGAAAAAGCAGGAATCAATTAACAACGTGTGCTCAGAGCAGAACCTGAGTTTGGTGAAGAAAAGTGGGTTCAACTGAGCAGAGAGGAAATGTTCTTGTTCTGCAACAAAACCTTCAATCAGGGGGGTGTTCAGCTGTTTCTGAGGAACCCCTGAGGAGGGAAGGCACCAGAAATGGGCTGCACAACAAGAGAAATCAGAGATGGAATTGCTGCTCCTGCACTGAGTGCCCTCCACCGAGGCAGGCAAGGCTCCTGCAGGAAGAACAGCAGCTGTGAGTGGAGGTGCCACTGGAGATTCCAGCTGGGAATCTCAGCTGCACCTGAATCCTGGATTTCTGACCTCAGGGTACTCGCCTGAGCATCTTCCGTGGGGTGTTTTAAGCTGCAATGTTGTGTGTGAGGTACAAAAATGTTGCTTTGGAAGGGAGCTGGGTGGGTTTTCACACTGCTGCTGTCAGGGCTCTGAGGGGGAGGCAGCTGGTGTGCTAAAACCAGGGCTGGGCTTGGGAAGGCTGCAGGGTGAGGAGCTGCAGGGATGACACAAGTGTCAGCTTTCCTGGCTGCCCCACTCCTCCCCTGCTCCCCCCGCCGTTTTCTGGAGCAGGGTGTAAACATTGGCTGGGGCTGTCTGGGGGCTCTGCTGGCAGTGACTGCTGGGGCTCTCCACCTGATGTGGAGAATTCTTCCCAAACACAGATTTGGGGTCTTCAGCTGCCAGCTCCGAGCTCAGCGTGGGGCTGAGGGTCAGGCTGGGGAACTGGGCAGGAGGGCTGGGGGAACTGGGTGAACTGGGCAGGAGGGCTGGGGAACTGGGCAGGAGGGCTGGGGGAACTGGGTGAACTGGGGAGGAGGGCTGGGGGAACTGGGGAGGAGGACTGGGTGAACTGGGGAGGAGGGCTGGGTGAACTGGGGAGGAGGGCTGGGGGAACTGGGGAGGAGGGCTGGGTGAACTGGGGAGGAGGGCTGG
>WAAE01018502.1:0-10544 GCA_013400495.1 Nicator chloris | reverse complement strand
CGCTGGGTGAACGGGGGAGGAGGGGTGGTGAACTGGGCAGGAGGGCGGGGGACTGGGGGAGGAGGGCTGGGGAACTGGGTGAACTGGGGAGGAGGGCTGGGGGAACTGGGCAGGAGGGCTGGGGGAACTGGGCAGGAGGACTGGGTGAACTGGGCTCTGCCCCCCATGTTTGGGCCAGGACAGAGCCCAGGTCCCACCCTGAGAGCCCTGTGGGGCTGGATAAAGGCAAAACACCAATTTGGGGGTTCATCATTAGCATGGGCAGGTGCATGTTGGGCTGCAGGGAGCAGGGCTGGTAAATAGGAACTTGTGGGCTTTCATTTATTTACTTTAATGAGGTTTTAATCCATCTCTTCAGCTGAGGAAATTGATATCTCAGAGTCCTTCTGTTCTGTTTATTCAGAGTGTAAATGAAAAGTGATTCTTTGCTCTAAATCTCCTAATCTTGACACAAAAGCAAGAGCAATAGGTTTAACCCCCCCAAGGAAGACCAGGAGGTGTAAGGCCTGGAAATCAAAGATTAATGCTTTAGGGTTTTTAATTAATCTCCCATTTAATAATGGGGGATCAGTGGTCCAAGAGCCTCTCCAGGGCCACTCGTGGCAGTGGAATACCAGTTGATCAGGAGTGGGAAGAGCCAAGGAGGAATGTTTAGCCCAGAACCCAGCAGTGTTTATCTGGCTAAGTCTGTGGGGTTGAAGGTTTGCCTTCCTCATCATCTCTGATGAAACCTTCCAGGGCCTGAAGGGGCTCCAGGAGAGCTGGAGAGGGACTGGGGACAAGGGATGGAGGGACAGGACACAGGGAATGGCTTCCCACTGCCAGAGGGCAGGGCTGGATGGGATCTTGGGCAGGAATTGTTCCCTGGCAGGGTGGGCAGGCCCTGGCACAGGTGCCCAGAGCAGCTGTGGCTGCCCCTGGATCCCTGGCAGTGCCCAAGGCCAGGTTGGACACTGGGGCTTGGAGGACCCTGGGACAGTGGGAGGTGTCCCCATGGCAGTAGATGGTGTTTCCAGTCCCTTCCCACCCAAACCATTCCAGGATTCCATGCTAGGTTATCCTGGAAGCATCCCCAGCTTTAGCCGCTCACATCCATGGTGGTGACATCACTGTGGCAGCTTTTATTGGAATGGGATGAGAGCTGGGGGAGCACTGCTCCCTTTCCTGGAACAAACAAACAGCCAGACATTCCCTTTGGGGAGCAGTGGGAGCTTTCCTCTCCCCATCCCTTTGGAACAGGAGCCAGGCAGTCAATCCCTGCCTGCTGCAGCAGCCTGGGGGCTGTCACACCCTGGGACAGCAATATGAAATATTGAATACTGAAATATGGAGGGATGAGGTTTGGAGAGTCCCAGGCTGCCTGTGCGACCTCAGGATGATCTGGGGGCACAAATATCCCCCCAAAAAGAGATGTTCTGGGAGGGGCTGGCACCCTGAGCCCTGTCCTTCCAGAGGGGGTCACAAAGAGCTCCCAGGTGGGTTTGGGAGTGATCAGGAACAGCTCTGATGGAGCAGCAGGGGTCAGGCCCTGCCAGCAGCATTCCAGCACGAGTCCTTCCCAATGTTTGCCCTGAATTGCCTCCTTTCCAGGCACAAAGTGGAATTGGTGTGGAGTTTCCCCCTGGGGCAGAGGCAGTGGCTGAGGGCTGCTGATGGATGTTGGTGACCTATGGAGTTTAACTCCCTGAGGAAGTGAATCCTCATTTTGAGGAGCACCCCGGGGTCCCACGGCTGCTCCAGGCAGGGCTGGAGCTGTGCCCAAGGTCCCTCAGCCACGTCCCTGTCCCACCCCAGGCTCCTGGGGAGGGTTTTTCAGCACCAGGGGGACATTTTCATCCCCTGCTCCTGTGAGTCACCAGGTGCTGAGGTTAGGAATGAGCCAGCTGATCCTGTTCTCAGTCACAAGGGGCGGCTTAAGGAGACTGTTCCTGTTCCTTTGTTCCATCCACTCTGCTCTTCCCAAAACACAATTTCCTCTGAGCTTTTCTGAAACTGGACTTCAATTGAGCAATGGCTCCAGGAGTGACAGAGTCATGGAATGGGGGTTTTTGGAAGGGACCTTAAAGCTCTTCCAGCTGCACCTCTGTATTGATAATTTCAGGGTTATAAAATCCACAGAATGGTCTGGGCTGGGAGGGACCTCAAAGCCCACCCAGTGCCACCCCTGCCATGGCAGGGACACCTCCCACTGTCCCAGGCTGCTCCCAGCCCCAGTGTCCAACCTGGCCTTGGGCACTGCCAGGGCTCCAGGGGCAGATCCCACCTCTCTGGGCAGCCCTCAGGACTCAGAACTGCAAACACCAAATGGGCTGAGCCTGGGAGGAGTGATGGGAGCACAGCCAGTCCTGCCTTCCTGACCCCAGGGGAATCTCCCTGTCCTTCCTGCTGGGAGATGCAGCAGCTGCAGCAGGGATTTTGTGTTTGTGCTGCATTCCCAGTTCTCCCTGCACAGCAGTGCCTGTCACAGCAAGCACCAGGCTGGAATCACAGCAAGCACCAGGAGTTTGTGCTCCCTTTCTTCTTTGTTCTGTTCTGTTTCTCTCCACAGCTGTTTGATAACTTCTGTGTTGCTGTTTGGATATCAAGCTTTAGTGCTGAGATCTTTTGATTCCCAAGCACTTGCTGGGAATAAAAACACATTTCTATCTGCTGTGTGTGCACGTGGCTGGGGCTGTGGGTTCACATTCTGGGGGGAAAGGTCTCTGCACACCCAGTGTCCCCTGTGAGGGGTCTGTTGGCTCCTTTGTGTCCCTTTTCCCCTTCACAGGGCCCACCCCAGGCTGGCACAGCCCAGGTGCCCTTGGCTTTGCTGGCACACCCAGCTGCTGTCCAGTGCTGTCCCCAGCACCCCCAGGGCCTTTTCCAGTTTTCCAGCCCCTCTTCCCCCAGCCTGGAGCATTCCTTGGGGTTGTTGTGACCCCGGTGCAGGGCTCAGCACCATCTCACTCCACGGTGGGATTTTAAACTCTTTTTATTTTGCCACTCCAAACCTCTATGCAGCTGCACTGGGCAGGTAAAATCACTTTTTTACCGGTGTAGCTGCTCAGGAGATCTCTGAGAACTCTGATACCCAGGAACAGGGAAAGCTGTGTGATTTTTAAATTCTTTTTAATTTAAATGGGATTTTAAATTCTTATTTTGCCACTCCAAACCTCTATGCAGCTGCACTGGGCAGGTAAAATCACTTTTTTACCGGTGTAGCTGCTCAGGAGATCTCTGAGAACTCTGATACCCAGGAACAGGGAAAGCTGTGTGATGCCCCAGCCCCCGTGTCAGCAAATCCCAGGTTTTGTGGTGTTTGCTTTCCCCCAGCACCGTTGGATTGGATTTGTCCAAAGCAGCTTTCCTTCCCTGGGAGCTCTGTGCCAGCCAGGGAGCTGAAATCCTGCCTGAGCAAAGGGTGCAGGGCTGACCTCGGGAGCGTTCCCTCCTGAAAAACCTGGAAAATGAGTTTAAACTTGAGAGTTTTGCTGACTTTAATATCACTGAGCTGAACAGTTCTGCCAAAAGTGGAATTAGTGCCAGCAAAAGGAGCCTTTGGACAGCTGGGAACTGGGCTGAGATCCCCACCAAAGGAGTGGTGTCACCTCCATGAAATTGTGTGGGCCACTCCTGATAGCTGCTAATATGGAGCTATCCCATCATTATTAATTATGGATTCTACTGGTAATAATAATTAAAATATATATTAACACGATAAGACTGGGACAAATCCTTTCCAAAGCTTTCTCAGAATGTACCCAGAGAAGACAAATCTCCTTTTTCAGAGTATTTTTGGAACAAGAAGCAACGCAGAGGAATTTCACCCAAACGTGCTGGGAGCTGGGATGCAGACCCAGCGCTTTGCAGGGAAAGCTCCTGCAAACAAAAGTTAATGATTCCAAAAAAAAAAAATTCCTGTCAAAATGCCACTTCTCAGGAGGCTGTGCCAACCTTCTGGTGGAGTGCTTTGAGGTTTATTAGGAGCTAAGGAGAGGTTTAAGATTTATCAGGAGCTCGGGAAGGCTCCATCCTGACAGAGCAGCACATGCACTGTTCATGGCCAGCATCTGTTGGGCACCTGAAAGAAATCATCTCCAAATTCACCTCCTGGAGCCCCAACCAGCCCCAACTATTTCCCCGTGCAGGAGGAACAAGCCTTGGAGCAGTTTGACGTCCTGCTTCCTCCTGCCCCTCTCCAAATTAACTGCCTGGACACTAATTGGCATCTCCTCGGTGCCTGGAGCTGCAACAAATGAACTCTCGACCAAGGCAAGGAGAGCTGGCTCCTGGAAACACTGGAGCAAAGCAGAGAGCTGGGAAAAACTGAGCTGCAAACAACTCCTGATATCTCTGAAAGAGAGAATTGAACGGTGGAGAGAGCAGCCCTGCCATATCCTGGTTGTTTAAAGAGAGGGAGGTGCAGCTCTTGGGATTCCACAGAGGGAAAGCCTGGAATTGGCTTGGGAGGTTTAGGGAAGTTCCAGCCCAAACCTGAGACACAACCCGGTGGATCCGTCCCTCCTGGGGCTGTCGGCTCTGTCTGGCTCCTCAAGAGCCAGCAAAACTCCTCCTGCTTTTCCTCTGCGGGCAGGGAGCTCGCTCTGGGCAGGGAGCTGGTTTTGGGCAGGGAGCTGGCTCTGGGCAGGGAGCTGGTTTTGGGCAGGGAGCTGGTTTTGGGCAGGGAGCTGGCTCTGGGCAGGGAGCTGGCTCTGGGCAGGGAGCTGGCTCTGGGCAGGGAGCTGGTTTTGGGCAGGGAGCTGGTTTTGGGCAGGGAGCTGGCTCTGGGCAGGGAGCTGGCTTTGGGCAGGGAGCCGGCCCCCGGAGCTGCTCACCTGGGCCGGAGGAGATGGCAGCCGCTGCCTCCTGTCCTGCACATCCCTGCGGGGCACGTCCCTCTGTCCCTGTGGGGCACATCCCTCTGTCCCTGTGGGGCACATCCCTCTGTCCCTGTGGAGCACATCCCTGTGGGGCACATCCCTCTGTCCCTGTGAGGCACATCCCTCTGTCCCTGTGAGGCACATCCCTCTGTCCCTGTGGGGCACGTCCCTCTATCCCTGTGGGGCACATCCCTCTGTCCCTGTGGGGCACATCCCTCTGTCCCTGCACTCCCCATCCCTCTGTCCCTGCGCTCCCGACCCCTGAGGGCTCCCTTCCCTCTCCCCTGGCCCTGGAAGCCATCTCAGAAGCTGCAGTGGTTTCTCCTTTGCTGCCTTCCCTCCTGGTCCCGCTCCTTGTCTCTGCTCCCTCTAGTGTTCCCAGGCACTAGTGTGCTGGCTCTCCCGATCTGCTGCTGAATTTTTGGTTTCCCTGCATTTCACAGCTGGGAATTCCATCGGCTTTCCTGGTCCCCTGAGGAGAGGAACCAGTGCAGGGTCTGCAGCCTCCAATTCCCCTCCGTGTGCCTGAGGCCAGCCCCAAATCCATTTGCCTTCCAGTTTTGATGGTTTCCAAGCCATTAACTCATTCTCAGTTCACAGTTTGGGGGTTTCTTTTCCAACCATTCAAGTGCCTTTCTAATTCAGGGAGCTGGAAGTTTAAGGGGATGTGACACCTGGGATTGGAGCCACCAGATTTTGGTGCTATTCCAACAGCATCCATTGCACCTGAACGTTGTGCTTGAGTTCACTTTAGGCTCAGTCCAAGTTTGATTAAGTCTACAAAAGCTTTTGGAGCTGTGAGATGTTAACTGGAAATCAGAAAATGCAAAAGGGGACTGGAGCTCCACGCTGGAATCACTGCTGCAGAGGGAACGTGGAATTAAAAACGTCTCACAAAGAGATTGCTTCCAGAGTTTTGACTGAAATTTAACTGCTTAATGAGCTCTAAATTGTTGTTATTGAACAGAAATATTCCATCATGAGAATATCTGGAAAAGAGCTTTGGGATCACCAAATCCAGTGCTCAAGCAGCACCACCAGCATGGGCACCACCAGGCCCTGTCCTCCAGGGCCACTTCCACGTCTTTTGAACACTTCCACGTGTTTGGAACACTTCCAGGTCTTTTGAACACTTCCACGTGTTTGGAACACTTCCAGGTCTTTTGAACACTTCCACGTGTTTGGAACACTTCCAGGTCTTTTGAACACTTCCACGTGTTTGGAACACTTCCAGGTCTTTTGAACACTTCCACGTGTTTGGAACACTTCCAGGTCTTTTGAACACTTCCACGTGTTTGGAACACTTCCAGGTCTTTTGAACACTTCCACGTGTTTGGAACACTTCCAGGTCTTTTGAACACTTCCACGTGTTTGGAACACTTCCAGGTCTTTTGAACACTTCCAGGTGTTTTGAGCACTTCCAGGGATGGATGAGGACTCCAGCCCTGCCCCGGGCTTGGTCATCCAGGGACAAGGACTCCTCTGCTTTTGCAGGAAGGGGGAAGTGGAAGAGTTTCCCTCACACAGGAATGTGTTCCACAGGCTCCGGGAGGGGGTGAGTGACAGCTGAAGGCTGAGCCATGCTGAGCAGCGCAGCTAATTACCACCTAATCTAATTAGCACCTCCCTCAGCTCGCCCCTCCGCCCAGCCACTTCCTGAAGTCTGCTTTTTGGGGTTGTTGTCACCCAGCCTTCGGCTGTAGCACAGCTTTGTCCTCCACGTGCTCATCCTGCCTGGCGTTGGAGCCAAGAGGGTGGGAAACGAGGGGGTTCCAGGAGGATTGGGGGCTCCAGGGGGATTGTGGGGCTCCAGGGGGATTGTGGGGCTCCAGGGGGATTGGGGGCTCCAGCACATCCCTCCCGCCGTGCCCTCAGCCTGCTGTCCCCAAGCACAGGGAAATGCAGCAGCTGATGTCATCCCCCAGCTAATCCTAAAGGTTTCTCTCCAGGAATACTGGGATTGTCGCTCCCAGCTCAGTTCCTTGGGGGCAGACACTTCCCCACAAGCAGGGAGAAGGTGGAAACCCAAGGCTTTCCCCCAAATCCCTGAGTATGCCCCCGTCTGGCAGCCAGGAGCTGAGGGCACGGGCACCTTCCCCTCCTGGCTGGGTGCCTGGGGTTGCTCCCAGGGGTTGCTCAGGGATTTTTGGTGCTGGGGTTCCTGCAGGGCCAGGAAAGCCTTTTGTGCCCCCTTATCCATGCAGGGAAAAGCAGAAATTCCATGAACTCCTTGGAGACTGCGCTGCAGGAGCATCCTGGGAGGGAACTGGGAGTGGGGATCCAGAGGGGGAGTGATTTCCAATTAATTCTCTCAGAAACACTCCAGCCACCCCAAAGCACCTGCCAGGAACTCACCCCAAACCTTCCACAGACAAACCTGGAGACATCCAAGGCCTCCCTGTGCCCTGGGCAGTCACTCCCTGGGAATGTCCCTCTCTGCTGTCCCTTCTTTGGGCCAGAATTGCTTCCAGAATGAAAAACCTGGAGGGAAATGCTTCCACCTGGCAAAGTGAGGCTGTTCTGACATCATCCTTCTATTCATTCCGTGAGGAATTTCAACATTTTGGTTTTCTGCTCCAGTCAGGGCCAGAGGACAGTTTGGGCAGCAAAAAAAAATCTGAAGTTGAATCAGATCTTAAGCCTGGATTTAAAATGGATCACATTAAAAGAACAACAACAACAAAAAATCCAGAAGAAAATAAAAAATCCCTAATTGTCCTTCTGATCTCCCTGTGCTGCATCCCTGTCCTCCCATCCACTCTTCCATCACCTTCCCTTGCTCTGCTCCAATTACAGATCCCTCCAGGCAGGGACCTGCCAGTGTTTCTGTCAGGGAAGTGCCAAGCCCATCCACGAGGCTTTACAAATAATCACAGGGAACACATATTTTGTGAAATGTTGAAGCTCTTCCTGTTAAAAAAAATGAAGTCTCTCTGCCACCTCAGCCACGCTGAAATGTCAGTGTGCCATCCTTCCTAAATTAACATCTTCCCTCTGTCACTCTTGCTTTGGCACATGGGAGCCCAGGATCCATCTCCTCCTTCCCACAGGCAAGAATTTGCTTTTAAATCTGAGACACAAACTTGTACAAAATTGAATGTCTGAGGTGGGTGAGAGTAAGGGAAAATCATCTCAAATCTTCTTTAGCTGCCTTTGTTTGCTGCCCTTTAACTCTTCATTCCCTGGAACCTCTCAAAATACCTGGAGGATGAGGCATCATGCTCAAGGCTGCAGGATTCTCCCTGTTTTCCCTTGACTCTTCTAGGACCTGAGCATGTCAGGAGCCTTGCAGCCCGTTCCAGTGTTTGACAGCCCTTTGCATGAAGGAATTATTCCCAATATCCAACCTGAGCAATATCCATCTAGAGAAATCCACTGATGGGAAGGCTCCCGTGGAACTGGGAACAAGGAGGAGTTTCAACAAGCCCAGGAAGCTTCTGCCCCCTGAGATGGGGTGGGATTGGCAGTGTTTGGGGGTAGGGCTTCAGCTCCTGGGGGCTGAGGTGCTCCAGCTTTAAGGTCTCACTCCAAGAGCACTCCGAGTTTATTTCCAGGCTGGAAATTGTGCCTGGAATTTGCGTGGCCAACGTGGATCTCGAGGATTCGAGGTGACAGCTGGGCAAGAAATCTGCTGCTGAAATTGGATTGGAGGTTATTTCCCTCTTTCAGTCATCTCTCTCAGTTAATTAAGAGCCCAGCCTTCTCCTGGGCTGGATTTGAATTATTTGCTTTCACCTCCAATCTGCCTGAGGTGGAGTGAACTCCACTGCAGCTGGCAAACACCACCAAGTCCCATCTCCACAGGGCTAAGGGGTAGAATTGTGTTCCTCTCAATCTCTTTTGACCAGAAAGTTGGGACTTGTTCCCTCTGCCTGGTCCCCCTTGCTCCTTTCTTGGATCTTGAGTTGTTTTGGGGAGCAGAAGGTTCAGGGCTGTGCCCCCAAAGCAGCTCAGGCTGTGAACACAGCAACTTTCTGCAAGTGAAATCTGCTTCTATTTCTGTCTTTGAAAAGGAGCTGAAATGCCAGTGGTGATGTAATGTTCATTTACATTTAGAGTCTGTTTCTATTTATTTTTGCTCCTATTAACTGCATCTTGATTCCAACAGTTTGCTGTTGTTTTTTTTAATCCACTGTGGCTCTCTTTGCCAAGAACAGCTCAATTTTTACCTAAAGCCTGCCACATTTCATGCCTTATTCAGTCCATAAAAGAAGAAGAATGACAGGTAGAAGGGGAAATGGATGTTTCCTCCCCAAGGGAAGGCTCCTAAATTTGTTAGGAGGTATTTCTCTGGGAACTGCTGCCTCTGATTGCCCCTGGAATGGCTCTGGAAGGAGCTTGGAGGGGATCATTCACCTCGGGTCTGTCCTGGCTGTGCAGAGCTGGGGAGATGCTTTGGGGTTGAGAGATTTCCTGTGCCATCTTCCAGAAACGTGAAGAGAGAGGGATTAAAAATACCTGCAGAGCTCTGATGTGCAGCCTGTGGCTCCTGGCTCCCAGTGCAGCTCCAGTCAAAGGGTTTCTCAGCCCCAGAGCAGGAGAAAAAGGCAGAAAATCCTGGAACCACAGGGTTGGTAATGCTGGAAAAGACCTTTAAGACCATCAAGCCCAAACGTCAGCCACCACCATGGTAACATTAATCCATGTCCTCAAGTGCTGTGTATTCATCTCTTGGATTGAGAGCTGGCATATTGCAGGTTTATTTTCCTCCCTGCTTTTATCTCCTTCCGTTTCTGGGCTCACTTTTGTTGATTCAACCTTCTGGGGTGCCTTTAATTTATGTTGTTCAGAGGTTTTGGGGACCACTGCCTTCCTTAGTGTTTAATTTGTTTTCTAAGGGGATAAATGTTCCAGTGTGGCTTTTTTTAAACTGGGCAGAATTGGAGCTGTCACTGGCAGCAGGAATTAAATCACAAGAGTTCAGCTCTGCCTTCAGAGTGAGCAGAGATTGAAGGATCTTGAAGGATTTCATTGTTTCTATGGCTATAAAATCCTTGGAAAATAGAACCCAGCAGCTCTCTCAGTGCTCTTGCTCAGCAGAACTGCAAAGAAATGCTCTCAAACCCTTTATTTATGGGGTTGTTGGACAAGGAGAGTTAAGGAGAGGCTCAGAATCCATCCTGGAGCCGCTTTGCCCCCAGCAAATCCCGTATTTCACAGCTCACCAGCCTAAAAATGCCCCAATAAACCAAACCAGGGGAGAGCTCTGATTCGTTTTCCCCTCAGGTGGAAGTTTAGGGTTGCCCAGGTAAGTCCAGCTCATCTGAAGTAGAGAAACATCCTGAAATCAGTTCTGTCCTCAAGGCTGGGCTTAACTCTCCTGTAAGGTGTAGCTCGGCTTGGTTTTTCCTGAAGGACAGAGCTCAACTCCTTGATTGAAGATCAGGAGATAGGCCAGGCTTAAATCTGTGTGGGCAGCCAGGGCTGGAGCTGCCAGGTGCTCCTGGCAGGGCTGTTCAGTTCCAGCTGGACTGGGAGTGATAAACGAGTGGGAAATGCAGATTAACACAGGCAGGGAGGGGAGGAGAAGCTGATTTATCTCCCCCTAGTTCAGAACTGATTTATTTCCCTCTGTTTCAGAACTGATTTATTCCCCCCTGCGGTTTCAGTGGATCAGCTCAGCTTGGAACAAACGGCAGGTAACAAAAGGGCAGTGAGAGAGCAGGAATATTCCTGAGCACATCC
>WAAE01018500.1:105778-119553 GCA_013400495.1 Nicator chloris | reverse complement strand
GCCGGCCGGGTGTGCCCCAGCGGGGCCCCGCCGCCCGCCTCGCCAGAGGCGCCGCGTGCCGCGCACCGCCATCGGCCCCGGGGCCTGCAGCCCGCATTCCCGGCGGAGCCGTAACCCGCAGGGTGTGGAGGAGCCGTGCTGGAACGCGGGTTGTTTTCCGTCAGGGGATCGCGGGGTTCAAGCGTCGCTGACTGTAGTGTTACTCTTGCGCTCCCTTGACGTGTCGGCGACTCTCCCTCTCGTACGCGAGGGCTTTGTACCGCAAACAGCCCGGCTTTCCCCTCTCCACCAGCGAGGCGAGCCTCTCCCGGCCAGCGGCCGGAGTTTGCGCCACAGCCGATGAGCCCGGGCTCCGCGGCACCTCCACGTCAGGTCAGCGTGGCTGACCTGTGTGAAGGCTCGTACCCCCTTTGGGACGGTTTGAGACTGAATTTTGAGCCACTGCTAGAAAGAAAGCAACAGCCTGGATATGCAGTGAGGGCACCATTTAGAGGGTTGTTTTCTCGGGAGCCTCGCCGAGGTAGCTTCACTCGAGTAGCTCACTTTTGCTCTGGCGTTACTAATGGTAAGGTGCGGAAAAGGTTTGGTTTCTTGACAACGCTTATAAATACAACGTGCTCCGGTGGAGTTATATTCCCCTGCTGGGAAATTTGCAAGCGTATATAAAACGAGAATGCGTGTAAGTTGTAAAGGTTAGAGGGTGATTGGAAACAAACATCTCAAAATTAAGTACATATTTTAAGCACTTGCAAAATACAATAGTAGAAACAATATAATTTGTTGAGCAATCCAACAAATCAGCCAAAGAAAATGACAGATATCTTTGAGAGCCAACAGCAGAATAAAAAAATCCTGGGGGACTCCGTACAGCAGGGAAATTGCAGATAAATGTCTCCAGCATAACCTGCTTTCTTGCTGTTGCCTGTATCTGAATGTGAGCATTTGATTTTGTATGCACTCTTTGCTTATGATGCAAACACAGGCAGGGCATACATCCAGAATTATAATAATTATAATGTCAAGAAAACCCTGCACTAGACCTTATAAAGGATAGGCATGCTTGTACATTCAGTAAGGCATTTCAGCAAACTGGAGGGGGGGGCGGGGCTGGAAATTCAGTAGAAGAACAAGAAGACAAAATATTAATTCCTGGTTTTATACTAAAAGCACATATGTCTTTGATGTGGATTACACTTGTGTTTTTGTTCAATGCAGTTACTTTCATAAAACAGGAAGAAGTCTGTGTGGAAATGTCTAACAGAGTTGCATGCTTTACACTGCCCCTCCATTGCTGTATTTAAAGTGCAGAACCTTGTACTCTGAGCTGGAATGAATTTCCGGCTGTCACTTTAAAAGCTACAGGGTTCTGTATTTATAATCACAGAAAATGTACTTGAAAAGTGACCGCAAGAGAGTATGAAGAACATAATGGTCTATCTAAGTGGCAGTTTTGGTATTACACTTTAACCTATAAAAAAAAAAACTACTAGTTAGTGGACATGCTTTTCTAGTCTCTAGGAATCTACAGGCTGAAACTCCTTGACCTTATCCATCACCTGGGCTCCCTTAAATAGCTAATCCTGGCACTCTTCTGTCCCCTGGAGCAATAGCTCAGGAAGGAAAGACACCAAATAATCAGATTTTGAGTGACACAGACCATGGTCACGAAGTATCTTTGGATAAACATCCAAGTGAGGCCACAGGAATTCAGCAAGACTTGGATGGAGCCGGGAGCTGCTCCCTCACGCACAGCGGATACAGCTACAGAGATGAGAGGCAGTGTCAGCTGGCTCCTGCGAGCCTTCCCAGCACGCTCTTACCATCTGAAGGGGAAAAAAACAACCTCACACACCCTTGAAAATGTGCCAAATGGGCTCATTGCTAGACAAAATGCCGGACAAAATGGTCTGCCTTTCAGACTTACTAGTCAGTGAATCATAGGATATTCCTGTACCATGGATGAGGCAGTTGCAGTGGTATAAGCAAGGCAAGATCTGTAGGGAAAAGCAGTTATCTTTCCAATCACTACACTTAAATAACTAGGCAAGCTCTTGAGCACACAGCTCCTGGACAAACACTTAGTTCTCCAAAAAATATAGCACTTTTTGTTTGTTTTTCCTTTATCCCCAGGTAGATTAGTTGATTTAGTGAATAATTTGCAGCAAATGCTGTCTAACCTGTTCTTTTAAAAAGCACAACTGTTACTTTTGTTACATTTGGAAATTATTTGAAGAAATAGGAATAAAAATTGCAGGTTTATTTCATATGCGTTTAAATTATTGCATTACATCAGCTAATACTACTCCTATACTTCCTTACTTAGATTTTCATTATCTCATCTATCATTTCAGCTGATTTCTTACCTATCTTTAATTTTGGTCTTTCTCAATGAATACTTGTAAAACCTGAGAGGCACAGGGTAACAGCTGGAGTACTGTTCTGCTTCAAGGAAAGGTGTTTCTGTAGAGTGCTGCTCACATAGATGGTAGTGGATATTGAAGAATTTTTGCCAGCCAGATGTTTTTTTCCAGGCCTGCGATATAGGCTGAGGATATTTCCTTGTCCTGGCACAAGCAACTGAGAAATGCTATTTTGTGTTTTGAAACTATGATTCTTCTGTCTCATTTTTTATTTGAAGGACTATTACCATGCAAACACACCCAACTAAGCATGTGAATCATCTTACTGAAGTGACAGGCACGACTCATTTTGGTCCATGCAACTGGTCCACACTGAATAGGGACTCTGAAGATGGGGAGTAGGATACATTAAGCCACAAATCAGGACCTAAAATAATTCTGAAGCTCCTGAAAACTTGCTGTAGTTATTTCTGAATTGCTCTTTTGGAGGGAGAAGCAGGACTTTTTTGAGAAAATGATATTAAGAACCATAACACAAATGTACTTCAAAATGTCTGTTAGGTCTGCCAGCATTACTGTGAAGATCCTTTGGTGGGAAGTGCAGCATTGACTGATCTATGTCAGGAGTAACAATTCTTAGGCCACAGCAGGCTCACTGAAAGTGCCTCCATCTGGCCTGCACTCTTCCTTGCTATAGATTCCTTTACAACCACTTGAAGGAAGAAACTCATGCAGAGAACACAGTTTTTGCTGTTAAACAGAGCATGAGTTGCAAAGATGTGAGGGATGGTATTAGCAAGAAGCAAGTCATGGCCAGAGAAATTATTCTGGTAGACCAAGTTAGGTCTGCAAGCCATAGCTTGGGCCCCACTGATTTGGATTGTTGTATTTCAGATACATGTGCATTCACGGTTTTGTCAAAGTGAATGACAAGTGTGCTGAAGGACAGCAAGATATCATGTAACATTTTATGACATTGCTTGAATTCCCCATGAAAGGTGATAGCTCTGAAGTTACTGCATCAGGAACAGGAGGTGTAAGAGGAGAAAGGGCACTATTAGCAACTTGGGATTATCCAGTATTTTGATTTTTTTGACCAATATCTATCAAGATGTAACAAATTTTGTGTTACTTTCACCAGGAGCTATCTATTTGAGAAAAGATCTTTATATAAAAGATACAAACACAAAAAATTAAATACCCATAAACCTCATTTAGTGTATCCCTGAAAGAATTTTTAAGTCCTGGGGTGAGAATTCAGATTGTGTTACTTTGAAACTTGATTTATTAGGTGTTTACAGAAATTTTATTACTTGATATTTAATCCCAGTTCCCCAGAAAAATGTTATATAATTATGTTAAAAACACTGAAGGATTTGTGGTACTATCATAAATTCATGTAATTCAGAAAATGAATGTTTATTTTCATACATGCTTCTACTTAAGAAATATGGTTTGTATAACAATTTTACAAGAAACATTTCAAACCAATTTGATTACAACACTATGTAAAGCATGAATAAAAATCAAATACAGTAGCAATGTGCTAAAATATTTACATTGAAGAGAAAATTCTGAGACATCACTCTGGTATGACTTATGTAAATAGTGACACATCTAAAACAACTCCATTTCAGTAGAAGTGAGGATTTTTGATATTCATCAGAGTGTCCTAGACCAGAAAGAGGAAATGAGAAACCTTAAACATCCATATACATAAGGCAAAAAATACAGCTGTGTATTTGGTATATCTATAGCCACCTTATCTGTTGCAGTAAAGGAAAACTTAAGCTAATTAATCGGAAAGACTCACATGGAATTCTTCCTTGGAAAAGGATATCCTTTGGTTGGCAGAAGAGATTTCTGCCAAATTTTCATTCCCTGAAATGACCGATTTGTTGCCAAAAAAATGCATTAATCAGGGGCTATTGGTGTAATGCAGAATAGCCTGAAGTTTGGAAGTTACAAAATTCTTCTTGAGGACTAGGCTAACACTGGTAGCCCTAGGAAATGGCAAGCTGTGGAGATAGTCCAAATATTAAATTAATTGTGTCCTACTGAATTGCACAGTGCAATCATTAGATGCACCTCAAAATGTTAGCCAAGTAATTACTTACTTCTACCAGGACCACAAACTAGGAATCTACATTTTCATGCAACAGAATGCTTGAGGCAATTCTTGGGAGCATTGAGATCTAGAAAGTGTGTTTTCAAAAGGAATTTTAGGTATCATGAAATAAAGTGAGAAAAGCATATCTGAGGAACAGCAAACTCTCTTGGTGAAGTCATTTATTGAGGCTGTTTACACCCAGATTTTCTTCCACTTTGAAGAGCTAAAGAAGAACTGTAGCTAAATATATACCATGCTCAGGGCACTTTTAATGGGAGGAGTGTAAGTAAATGGAAATGCTAGCATATCCTTAATGTCATGTTTTCATCAATTCCCACACATCTGTTTCTTTTTAGCTATATAATTTGATATTCTTCAACAAGTTATCACATTCCCTTTGATACATCTGCAATCCCATATGTAAAAGCTATATCTATCTCTTTCATATATTTACTTTTAAAGTATATTACAGTTAGTTGCAAAGCAGAGCAAAGCAGCCTGCATTTTTACTTTTTCCATGGCAAGGGTACAGTCCTAGCAGGTTATGGATTGGAGTTCAGTTTCACCTAATATTTTTGGTTCTGTGATTTTGTAAAAGTATTTAGCATAAAAGGTTAACCCAAAATTCAGAGTCAGTTTTAACAGCACAGTAACATTTGACTAAATTTTACTATTAAGCTTTATTAAGCAGCTGTAAGGTTAACTTCAAGTCAGCTCTGAAGCAGACAATTGAGTTTGTGGGTTGGATGAACAAATACATCTTTAAGTTTGAGGGTATAAAGCAGGCCATCAATTAGAGCAGTCTTAGATCAGAAAAAGAAAAGCTTACGGATTAATTTCTTCATGTTTTCTTGGTTTATAATTGGTTTTACTCAGCAAAGTTTCAGCAGTCCTTCATCTTTGTTGTTATTTCTTTATTTGAGAAACCACAATCTGGTAACTGTTGGCAGGCATTGGACATAGCAGGAGTTTATGCCTCTGTAGAAGCATGAGGACTGAAAAAAATCTCAGCTTCCAAAATCAAAGGGAGAACTCATCTGAGTGTTTCCCTGTATCAGGCGCTGTTTATATCGGTTTGCATGTTTATAGTCCTTGTTGTAGCATATCTACTAAATTATTTATTATTCATAGTTTCCAGCTAGACTAACTGATGAGTTACAAACATCCTCTGAGAGAACATTCACATTTTATATTAAACACTGGTGAAAACATGATTTTAAGCCTAATTTGCCTCCCATTCTGACTCTTATGACCCTAGCCCCAGGCCAGAGAGCATTTTAACTAGAAGCCCCAAAAATCAGAGTTCAGTAGACAGCCTGGCTCTTCTCTGCTGTGTAGTTTAAAGGAGAGGTAGATTATGACTGGGCTTGTTAAAGTCTCTTCTTAATGGTCTCAGCTCCTAGGTGCCAAGACTGTGAAGTGGAAACTCCACTTCTTGCCTGCTTTTTCTAGGCTCTGGTGTCCACACCGCTACTCCAGCAGCTGAGACTGGGGACACAATGTAGTTGCAATAACTGCAATGCATTAAATTTGCAGCAAAGATTTTGCCAAAGGCTTGGAGTATCCTGTCTTTCTTTTGAAGCATTCAGTAGTCCTCAGCAGGCTTGGCAGGCACTCAGGAACTTGTAAGAGGTGCTCAGTATCAAGCATCTTGGGAGAGAGACATAGAATACAAATAAATGAATGATCAGATGAGCAAGAGAGGGCTGACAGACCTTAAAGAATGTTAGTGCTGATAGAGAATCACATGAAAAAGGGCTATGTGTTCTTTTTAGTCCTGGTCCTCCTCTCCTCCAGTCACAAGAGATACTGTAAACATAAAAACGCCTTCTAGTCCTACTTGAGTGGAGTTATACAGAAGAAGGAATGAGAAACAGGGTAGAGGGACTAGGTCTATGCATGAAGCAGCCTGCTCCCTCTGACCCCAAACCTGTTCCATCCACAGCACCCTCTCCTGCACTCGAGGGCAGCTTTTCCATAACAGGAAGAAGGAACCTGTGATGCTGGAAGAGACAACCTTGCACACAGTAATTAAGATTAGTGGGTTTGCGAAATACAAAGCCTGTGTAGAGAGCAGATCTCTACTATAGGGCACACAGCTTAGGCAAGTAGGAGTCCAGGTGCATGGTGTTTTGGACTTTTGAAAACAAATATTTCCAAATGGTACCTGTGTTTAAAAATACTTAGACATGTTGAAACTATTTATTGACTTTGAGACTGATTTTAAATGCTCATATATTGATACCCAAAAGCATGTGTTTAAACTGAAGTTATTTAGTAAACCTGGTTCAAATTATATCGTTAGATAAAATCAGAATTTTCCAAACCTGATCTTTCAAAGACTTTGCAGCACACAGGTTTTGGTCATATAAGTAGATACCTTGGTCTGCCCTCTTTGACTGTACTGTGGTCAAAACTGTTCTCTCTACAACCAGTAAAACCCAAAGGAATATTGAAAATAGTTGCATACGGCATTATTAAACACACAAAAAAGGTAGACGTCACTGGTAGACCTTTTCAGGCAAAGACATCTGCAAAACCTGAGGGCATACAGAGATTTCCATGGATATGCTCTACAGCTCATCCTTTCTTCAGTTCTTTACCTGGATTTAGAGTTTGTTTCTGAGGGTGTTTGTTTGGAGGTTTGAGCCATCCATACCTTTGCTTCTTAATCTTTATTATAACAGTTTCAATTTTACCAGTTTTCACTGGGAAAATTTTTTTCTTTTTTCAGCTGTCTGGCTCTTGTGTACTTTCCATTCTCACAACACTGTATAAGCATTTTGTGTTGGATATTTTGCCTCCATCTGTCCCTCGAAGCACTTAAAATTGCCTTTATAAAATATGTATACTGTAAATCAAGCATATAGTCCCTTTGAATGAATCTGCTCTAGAGTGCTTTCCAAGTCATCAGGCAAAACAGGCAGTCTGCAAACCCAGGTGTTGCCTTAGAAAATAAACACATCAGCAGCCTATCAAAGATAGCCCAGGAAGATGTTCTTAGCCTCAAAACGGGGTCTTTCCCCATTATTGCTCCCACAATAACAGAAATGATGATGTGAGCCATTGTGTTGTGCTGTTGATTGTCTGATGTGCAGCACCAATTCACACACCAAGGTGAGGTATTTCAATTTTTTATTCTAGTTTGCACAAAGTAGGGAGATAACCTACAAAAGGCTGGCTCCCTGATCATCAAGACTGTGCATTTTAAGAAAGACATCAGCCCTCACTGGTTACAAATTACATATTTCTTTGACTAATTAGTATTCAAATTCCTGTTAGTTGTATCTCTTGCTCCTAATGCTAATTAGTCTGCATGTGCAGTTTTTTCCCTCCCTTTTTTGAGTCTGGGGTCTGCTTTAAGTATGTGGTCAATGAGTTGATGGTCACAATCTACCACTGCCAAAATTCCCTTTCCCCCAGTTACTGCTGACTTCTGCTGACCTCACTCCTGGTGGCTCTCATCCAGACACCCCATTCATCTTGGGATTGTCTTCCTTTTTCCCTAAAACAAAAGATTAGCCAAGCATGCAAAGTTCACAATGCAATTGCTTAATAATAACTGTCCAGCTAGAGCTACTGAGTAACAACTGAAAAATAAATTGCAAAGTTTGATTCAAATCTTGAGCCACTCAAATCTTGGGTGCTTTGATATCATTTGTAGAAGTCCTGACCTAACCAGAGTATTTCTTCTTCATTGAAAGAGCACCTTAAAAGCTTTCTACAACATTGAACCAGCTTTATAAAACCTCTGAACAGTGTTTGCTTTCTTCACACTTCTTGTGATCAGAAATAACACAAAAGGGCTAAATACAGGGGATTAGTACCAACACTGGGATAAAAACCAGTTATATTTTTCCTATTATACACATTTTTATTTTTGTGAGTAATTTTTTTTAATCTTAAAAGATTAAAGAGGATTTTTAAAGTAAGTTTGTGCAATGGGAAGGGTTCCCAAAATTTCCTTCATGTTTTTCACCATTTTATTAACATATTCTGAAACCACTCTTTCCGTGTTGCTTGCATTCCTTTGTGAAACATTTTTGAATTTATAGATGCTTTATACTGCTCCATATTTAGAAACTGTTAGGTCTGTCATTCTCTATGGTCCAAGAGATAACACTTAACATCATCCTTTATTCTGTTTCCAGTCAATGACAGTGGGAGGTTCACCCCCCTTTCCCGCCCTCCTCTGTCTCCTTCCTGGCATTCTGCCTATGGCCATGGAGTAGCAGGTGTGTATTCTCAAGCAGTTACACCAGTTGCTTTGGGCATGCAGATCTCTTCAAATTACCATCCATGCCGCTCATCAGCTGTTGCTGCTTTATCACTCTACTGTCATGGACAGTAAAGTCTAGGACCAGCTGAGATGCCATTCTGTCCTTACAGCAGCACCACCATAATATTCCTCACTGGAGACTGAATAACCTAATCAGCTATATTTTTTTCCAAAAAATTTCGTTTAATTCTTCTTTATGTGTCTTGCTGATATTTGTCAAACGAGACAGGAATAATTTAATCGCAAAGGAAATATTGAAGAGCTATTATGCACAATTTTTAATGAGTTTTGAATGAAACTCCTCAGCACTCCAGCAAAAATTTGCCTTAATATGAAGTATTCCTAATTTTCTTCTTTATGCATAAGAGCTTCCAGATTAGTCTCACATCTAGCAAGACACACAAAATATTGAGAAGTTTTGCTATGAAATACATGGCTTTTAAACTGTAAATTCTACATCACTCCCTCTACAGTGCACAAAGTTTCCATAAAATAATTATTTGACAAGGAAAAAAAAAAGACAAAAATCGTTTGGAGTTGACTGTGTGTGATACTTAATAACTTGAGCAAATAGTTACAGTGTATGATGCTAATGTCGTCCTTTAGTACAAAGAGCAACCAAGTACACCCAATATATGTACTTTGGTGATAGTCTCTAACACACTATATGCTCTGTAGGAATTCATATGGCTGGAGTAAGACTCGGGCATGACCATGGCACCTCTGTATGAGCCTTTCCATTCCACAGTGGCTTACTGTAATCATAAGAAAAAGGCTGTGGTGCCTTTTTCCTTGACCTGTGAAGTTACAAACTTTTTCTGTATCGCATACCTTGACCTAAGGTGCCAAAAGAGATCTGCTGGATTCCTGGAGGCGCCTTTATGTCCCCACAAAATTAGATGTTAAGAGTTTCCTTCTAGATCTCCTTCAAGGATAGACATGCACACCGGTAATGACAAAGACATAAATTATCTCTAGTCTGAATCCATGGACAAACTGCACCTGCTGTCCATAAGGACCTGAACTGTTCTGAGGAGCACTGACATCAAATGTGCAGAGATCCCAAACTGTGAAGACTCAGTTCAGTATAGGTAAAAACACTTGTTTTAGCTGGGATAGAGTTAATTTCCTCTCAGAAGCTATTACAGTGCTGTGTTTTGGATTTGGAATGAGAATGGTGTTGATAACACACTGATGTTTTGGTTCTTGCTACATTGTGTTTACCTAAGTCAAGGACTTTGATTTGTTAATGGGTTTTTGGTTTGGGGCTTGGATGTTTTTTGTTGGGGTTTTTTTTTGGGGGCGGGGGGGAGGGGGGGCAGTTGAGGTTGGTTTGTGGGAGTTTTTTGGGTTGATTGGGTTGGGTGTTTTTGTTTTTTGGGTTTTTTTGTCTCATGCACTGCCAGAGAGGAGGTACACAAAAGAAAATGGGAAGGAGCATAGGCAGGAGACCCAAACTGGCCAAAAGGATATTCCACACCAGAGAGCGTAATGCCCAGTATATAAACTGGGAGAGTTACACAGAAGGGAGGCCAGTCGCAGTTCAGGAAGGGTTATCTGGCATCAGTCAGCAGATGGTGAGCAATTGTATTATGCATCACTTGTTCTTCCTTTTTTATTGTCATTATTATTATCATTTACCATTATAACTGTGATTTACTTTGGTTTTGATTATTAAACTGTTCTTATTGCAACCTGCAAGGTTTATATTGATTTGCCTCACCGTTCCACTGGGCTGGGGGAGAGAAGGGGCTTTGAGTGAGTGGCTGCATGATGCCTAATTTCCAGATGGGCTTAAACCATGACAGTAATGTAATTTAATTTGCTAATTCCAGGGAAATTTGTGTTATAAATACAAATGACTTGTCTTGCTTATGTGTGGTTAATATGCTAACAGAGATCGACAAGTGTAAAGAAAGATCACGTCTTTCTTATTTGAATTCATAGCATCTCTTTCTCTTTTCTTTCTTTCTTTTTCTTTCTTTCTTTCTTTTTCTTTCTTTCTTTCTTTTTCTTTCTTTCTATCTATCTTTCTTTCTTTCTTTCTTTCTTTCTTTCTTTCTTTCTTTCTTTCTTGTAGAAATGTCTCATGAAGAGTCTCATGAAGCAGTTCCTTGAAGAAATCAGAAAACTGGCAAGAAAACTGGATGTGAGGTGTTGAATTTCTGTTGAGAGGAAAGATCTTGTATCTTGGGTCTCTGTAACATCTTTAGTCTTTATGATTTCACCTTATTGTTTCCTACTTGCCCCTTCCTTTAAAATTTGTCATGCACTTCAAACTTTCAACCTTTCAGATGCTTCATGTTACTTCATTGGTCACTACTCTTCCACTTCTCCATTTGACCAAAACTAGCTGGGCAGAAGGCAGATTACATTTCTTAGGCAATACCTTTGGAGATTGCTTCAGAATTAAGACAACTGATGATAAGCTTAGTTTGTAGTGATAAAGTTAATCCCAGTAGCTTCCCAAGACATACAGGAAGCTTTTTGCAAGCTTACCCTTCAGTGACATACCAAATTCAGGAACAATTCATTGTACTGACATTTGGAATCCACAAAGCATTTATTTTTTATTGTCTTGAATTTTAATTAGTATTTTACTTGTTTAAGCAGCCCTTTCCCATCTTTATAGTTATTCCTTTATCTTAGAAATTACAAATTGAGTCTATTCGAGGTAATTGAGTTGCACAGGCAGGATTTTCCTTTGGCAAATCCATGATGACTACTCCCATATATGTTCTTCATGTTCTCAGAAGACTTTATTTGCGCTGTGTATCTTTCAGATAACATACAGAAAATATTTATTCTGAATGTATTTTTACTCTGAATAAATTCTCACTCATTTCCCTGCTACACATTTCTCACAGTGTATTTTCTGGTATTTTCTGGTACAGTACCATGTCATATACCATGATCACAGAATGTCACTAGTGGACAGCAAACGCAAACAGGGCTGGATCCAACCCTTAGCTAGATCTGGGGACTGTGCTGTGTGTGGGGCTTCACATAGTGTGTCTGTGTGAATCCATGTGCACACTGGAGGAGGCTAAAGAAGGATAGACCAGTGATGCCTATAGAGGCTACCTGGAAGAGAGGCTAGACAGTGTTAAAGGATTAAAGTAGGTATTTATTTAAAGGCCTTTAAAGGATGCACCTCGGGCAGTACAAGAGCCCGGCCGAGGGTTTTGGAACCCAAGATGAATCCAAAATGGATACAAGATGGACAACCAGTCACACATTTTCACACTTCTGTAAGTTTTGATCCATTTACATATTGGAGTTAGTTGTCCAATTACAGCTTCAGGTTATGAAGTCTCATCCTCCCAGATTGCTCTCCTCAATTCGCCTTTGTTTATACTTCCTTAGGCCTGAAGCTGCAGTGGTATCCTTGGTTCTCAGGCTGAAAACAGATTGTCTAACTAAACTGTGAAGAGAACTTGCTAACACTTTATATGAAGTTCAGAGTCACACACTAAGGCAGTACAGAATCTGGAAAATATGAAAGCTAAAACTTAAGGCATCACCAGGAGTAGGTTAAGGGCTGTTACCTGTCTCCCCTCCCTGCCTCTTCCTTCAGAGTATTGTCCCCTCACTAAGAACTGTTTCTTTAAACAGATAACAAGCTGGACGAGGGAGATTAATAAAATTCTATACAACAAGTAGTTACATAGCTGAAAACTTGATCTGATTCTGATTACAGTAGCTATAGAAGATATTATCCTCCTTGACATCAGAGGTTTTACATGAGCAGAATAGGAGACACAGAAGCAGTCAGGCTTACTTAGCCTTCAGTGTAACAGAAAGCTGCTGCAACAACAGAGGTGATAAAGTAGTTGTAACTCTGCTGTATCCAATTACAAGATTTCTAATTATGAAGAATTATTTAGGATTTCCCCAAGGAGTTAATTTTAGAGAGTACCGGAGATTATCTCTAAAGACCTCTTCTAACCTGTCGCACTTAAAAGCATTCCAGCTTCTCACATGTGCTGCTCAAGGGAGCTCTTTCTACTTTATTGGTATCCACTAGAGAAAAATAAGCAACAGCCAAGTCATAAAAAGGTTGGGGTTTATTGCTTAACATTACAGCAATTTGCTGTTTCTAACCTCGTTGGGAAATTGCAGGGAGGTGAAGATGAGTGGATGAACTGGTTCACTGGGGAGTATGATTGATTGATGGTGGGAAATAATCACGAGTCCCAAGGAGGCACACAGGAGAGAGAAAGTTCAGCAAAAGGAGAGCTTTAAAGTGTTCTATTTTTCCTTTTCTTTTTTTTTTTTTTTTTTAACAAAAGCACCCAATATCTTTATGATATGCTTTGATGTGCACAATTTTAATGAGGTTATTTTCAGAGCACAGGAAGCTCTTCTTTCTTTGGGAATGTGAAAAGGCTGTGCTTGCCACCCCTGGAAACAGCTGTGGGATTCACAGTTCACCCAGAGCTCCTAATAAAGTAGTAGCCTGTATTTCCTTTTGATAACATAAACCCAGCTGGTTTAAGGTAGTTTGTTAAGACAAGTCTAGAGTAGGTCACCTGTGGCTGATGGTGAATGTATAGCACACCTGAGTGGATGATGAACTGTTCCTCTTCATGCCAGCATTTAGTTCAGGGCAAAGCACACGTAAAAAGCCCCAAAATATTTCCCCATGTTTCCTGCCCTCCCACAGACTGTAACTGTGTCTTGGAAGCAAAGTTGAAGAGGGAAGCTGTGATTTCAAAGCAACACAACATGAAGGAAGTGATTAGTGTGGCAACAGGGTCTGCTGTGCCTGCTGTCCTGAGGGACAGTGATAGAATTGCTCTGCCCATGTGAAATATTTGCAGATGCTGCACACATATCTGGAAGAGATCTCCACTCTGTGGTCTGCAAAAGCATCTCTGCTTTACTGTGACGGCAAAAGAAGGAAAATTTGGTCAGCTGGGGGGACAAACTACACAGCCAAGAGATTTCTTCTTTCTCAGAGCTTAAGCAAGGGGAAACCATTGCAAGGGATGAGGAGAGGAGAGGAGAGGAGAGGAGAGGAGAT
>WAAE01018500.1:18241-105761 GCA_013400495.1 Nicator chloris | reverse complement strand
ACAGAGAGGAGAGGAGAGGAGAGGAGAGGAGAGGAGAGGAGAGGAGAGGAGAGGAGAGGAGAGGAGGAGCATGTGTGAGCATCAGGAGAAAGCCACACTGAGGGAAGCCAAGCAGCCTGTCTCTAACAGACCTTGCTTTTAGGGGAACTCAGGACATGGGTAAATTTTCTGGCTCTTCCTCATTGTTGACATATACGAGCAGTACTGCATTAAGTCCTCTCCTTTAAGATACAGATTATCACATAAACATGATCCTTCATTTTCCTTTTTTTGGAATTAAATTTAAACATACACTGTACTAGCATGGTTAGTGTTGCTACCATAGTGGTTATTTTTTATTTCCTATATTTCTGCAGCAACACAATTCAAAATTAAAAGAATTGACATGACTTTAAGACAGAAGAACCCCCTGTAAAGGAAATAATCTCATCAGGCTTCTGAACTGAACTAAACAGTCCTCTTTAAGTGCAGAGAAGCCCAAAGAGAGCCTGTACTGCTTATGCTGCTTCAGGAAAGGGGAGGTGCTGCAAAGGGATTATTCCTGGTGCTTACTTCAGACATCACTTTTCAGCCTATGTAACAAACAAACAAATAAACAGACAGACAGACTGTATCATCATTAAGATTTTTATTAAGGAATTAGAAGGGTTGAAAATAAACCAGGAAATTGTTCTTCTTTTTTTAATCCCTGAGCATTTATTAGGTAGCCAACACAGGCCAGCTCCTGGAAGAACATTTGTTTAACAACTGGACAAAAATAAAAAGATACATTTGAAGGCTGCTCTTTGGCAGCTCTCTTCAGCATGCAGTAAGGCTCCTTCAAAAATGTTACAAGCCAGTCAATCCAAAAGTGCCATGTATCTTTTAGGAGAGATTCAAAGTGAAACTAATCTGCTTAGGGCCATCATGACCCTGCAATAATGTATATTGTCTGTCCTCATCTCATGTTCAGAATACCAGCATGACAATCAGATTTTCCTAGAGAACATATTATTAAACTTTGCCCTTTATAATAAACTGTTGGTTTTATCTGTATTGTATACAATATGAGCCCAAGATCCTGTCAAATACTCATCCTTTACAGAACTCCCACAGCCCAGCAACTTGGGAGTGGGAGTCTCTTCTGAGGCTGAAAAATGTCCATTGAGATTTCCCTTAGCTTGGGAGAAGGAAAATGCAAATAACTCCAGAGAAAGAAGTGCAAATTGCACAGATTACCGTACCCTGCATGTGACCAGCTGTGTGCTGGTTTCAGGCATGCGGTTGGATGGATGCACGCACTGCAGCAGGTGAGACTCCCTCCCACAGCTCTGCGGGCAGAGCTCCCTCAGTTCCTGAATTAGGCCAGGTTTCCTCTTGGGAAAACCTCAGGAATTTGCAACTCTAATTGCATACCCAGAGAGATTTTGGCCCTGGAGGTAGCCACCAGTGAGACCTTGATAAAAACTATCAGTCTTTTGCCCATCTCCAGAGACTTCTTAGGAAGTTTATCCACTCTAAGTAGATATAAAGTAGCAGAATGAAAGCTCTATATAGGCTTAACAGCCTTATACAGCCAGTTTGAGGGCCAGGGACTGAAGGAAAGGGCAATAGGGATACTTAGAGCTGGAGAGCCTAAGAGAAAGAACAGTGCAAAGAGAGACATCCAATGAAAGAAGTGCTTGTGTTTTATCTAGATTCTCTTGCTATTTATATTTAAAATAATCTGATTAGTTCGGGTTATTCAGCACCTGGAATGTTCCCTTTGCTGCTTGCCAAAAATAAATTATTAAGCTTTATTCTCTGTGCTAGAGGGCACTGGAAAGGGAAGCCATGGAGATAAAGATAAGCAAGTAGGCTTGTCTCTATTGAAAAATACTCAGAATACTCAGCAATGTGTTTATAATGTCTAAGTACACCTGAAGTCTACAAGTGGTCAGAATTTCGGGTCCACAAACATGAGAGAATCCAGGAGCCGCTCAGTCAGAAATGATGAGAAGAACAAGTCCCACAAGAGTGCCAAAAGGTGAGGATGGCTGCACCCTGGTCATAACCTTAGCAAGGGAGAAAATGAATATTTCTGTAATTTTGCCCCTGATTAAGTATGAAGTCCTAAGGGAAACAGAATGTCTTAATGATGTTTCCCTGCCTAATTCTGTTCGTGTTCACTGCTATGCCAACAAATGTGGACCAAATGCCTTTCCACTGATGCTTTTTTTTTTTCAGAACCTCTGCCAAACCATCCAATCCATGGGTTTTTTCAGTGTTGATGGACAGTTCCAGAGACTATAAACTGTAGTTCCTGCAAGATACACACAAAAGCAAAGTGAAGAGAGGAATAAAAATCTCTTGCCTGCTTTGACGGCAAAATTGTCTGTACAACAAGGAAGTATAAATTTTTTGTTCTTTTCTTTTAAGTTTCTACGGCTGCCAAATCCATCCTCTGCTAAATTTCAGTATTTCAAAAATGCAATGACTTAACTCCAAGGGGTTTTGCTGATGAATTGAAATCCCATCCCTCTAGTTTTGAAGCCAACTTTTCCAAACCAGCATATGCAGCCATTTTTGTACCTGGGTTTAGAGGTTCTCCCAGTCCCAACCTCAGACCTTGTCTTCTGTATGCAGTGATCTTTCTTCATATTTGCTTCCTTACCCAATCAAGAACCATTTTTATCCTTCAAACTAAAGATGGAGATGTTAATTAGTACTAGTTAGATTAATATCTATCTTCTGGTTAGACAAAGGACTTGTCAGAGGAACGTGGGAAAAGGAAGGAGGAAGGAAGAAGAGGAAAGAAAGAAGAGTTTATTTGGAGAAATCACTTCATAAGCACCAAAGATACCTCTGACTGCTATTTCTGAAGTACAAAACCAAAACAAAAACTTGCAGTTAGACCTATAAGTCTGACTGAAACCAGTACAACTGCCAAATCATTTGGCTGTCTTGGAAAAATTTCCCTAGGCAGTACTCTCCATTATACTGTTGTTTCTTCATGTGAGCTACATATTCAGTAAAGTGAGCAGAAGGAAAGGGTCACTGAGTTAAGGAGAGAGAAAATCTCCAATAAGAAGAACTCAGTAATAGAACTCAGATCACACTAATATTAGTAATTGATATATAACGATAATGAATAAACATCGTGATAATTAAAAGGTAACTGTCTAAACCTATGGCTGTAGTGTGAATGCAGATGTGCTAACCCAACTAAAATTTGTGCAAGTATCATCAGCAACAAATCATACCCTTCTTCTCTATAGGTTTGCTTGAATTTGCTTATTTTGGAAACAAAGCAAAGCTTTAACCTCATTTGTTAAAACTGTATAGGCAGCAGAACTAGCCAGTGTTTTACTCTGTCCCATGACCTACTAGTAAAGTCCCCAGATTCAGCAGATTTCCAGGTGCAGAAGTTTTGAGTGGTGGCAATATACATGACAGAAGTGACTCGTGGGTTATAAGATCAATAATGAACTAACTAGTTCTGATGTGCGTCCCAGTAATGCATTCCAGTGGTACATATCTACCGTTTTACACCAGCCCACCTCTGTGAGGTGGCCTGAAGGTAACCAGCATTAAACATAAGACAACACAATCAGGTTCAGTCAGCATTTACCATATAGATCTAGACTGACATCAGTATTAAGACATCAGCAAGAGAGAGAGATCAAGAGCACTTGGCTTTTCTTCTGGAAAGACACAGAACCAAAAACATAGTACTACCTTTCCCACAAAATTTTACATGGCAGAAGTGATCAAAGCATGTAGGTACTAATTCATAATCCTTGGAATTAATTTCTAAATTTTCCTATCATATTCACTGAGACTCTTAAATTACATTTGTTATGACATCATTCCAATCAGAATTTGTAGGGAAGTTCTGACTCTTTGAAAGTTGTGCTCATTCTGAATGGGAACAAAATCAACTTTTTATAATTTCTTAAAAGACAGTTTCTAGAGGAGATGTGCTTTCAGGAAATTTGAAATGCGTTACCCTAAGACAATTGACTAGTAAAGAGGTTTGAGTTTCAATCATGAAACAATTTATTCTGAAGAGGGTACAAATTAATCACACTGACATTGTTAAAATGCTTTTTGATTCTTTTCATCATGGAATTTCATGAAAAGCAGTGCATTTTTTCAGATAGTTCAGTTTTTAATGAAGCTTCATTTCCCAAAGGAGAAATTTTACAGAAAATTTCTTACCTTTTAAACTTTATCCTTTGTTTTCTATACTCTGTTCATCTGACACAATTATACAAGTACTGGACAGACACTTGCACCACTACTGCAGTTTCCAGGCATGAGTCTCTTACTCCATCTGTCAGTACAAAAGTGTATTACAAAACAGACATTACAGCTCAATGCATTTTACAGATGGAAGGTTGTCTAAGGGTTAAATATTGATACCAAACTATACTGGTAAATTCTATAAACCTACAGCACACCCCAGCTTTAATGTAGTTTTTCATACTGGAAGTGAGTGCTGTCTAAATGAAGCCCTTCTGCTTTTAAAGAGGTGATCAGAGAGAAATGGGTAGATTAGGAAAAGAAGCTTATCTAAAAAAATTAGGAGGGAGGAGTAAGGCCTGAAGTTGAAAAATACATAGGCAGTATCTCAATTAACGAGAAAAAGCTTTCCAAAGAATGGATGTACTTGAAGCATGGTAAAAAAAAAAAAAAAATTAATTGGTTCTCTTGAGGTTAATAGGGAATTAGAGAGAGCATGGAGTCACACTGCAGACCTGTTGTGTAATTTCCCTGCCTGCTTTTACAATTGAAGTGGATGGAGATTTGCTTTAGCTGGAAGCCCATTTTCACAAACACAAAGAAAAGAACTAAGAAATAATGCTCAGTTTTCAGGACAGGCAGGACACAGCAGGGCCAAATGGAGTTGAAGCAAAAGATTTGTGGGTGGGAAACTGTCAGAGGTAACGACGGACAAATATTTGTCAGGCTGGTTTTGGTTGATTCTAAAGCAACAAATATTCTGAAGGACAGGGGAAAAAAATGTAAAACAAATACCAGTACAAGAATCAAGGCTTATTTGCCAGAGATTAGAGACTTTTATTACCGAGCACACACATGAAAATCTGACCTTTGGCAAGGAGATGTAATTAGACAGTGTGCACACTGCAGGCAGTGTAGCTTTCCCCCGAAGGACAGCGCGAGAAGCAGCAGAGGCTGAGGTGCTCAGGGGTTATAACACAGAGACCAGCACATTCTGGGCATATGTCACCTGTGTAGCCAGTGATGCCTATTGTCCTTCGGAGGAGGAGAGGGTGCACACACTCTGTGCAGCTCAGGAACTTTGCCAAGTCTATGAGACATGTAAGAGGCTACAGCCTCTCCAGGTCCTGGGTCTTCTGCAGATGCACCTTTGCCCTTACTCTAGATAGTCCAGAGTTGGCAGAGGAGTTATTCCCAGGCTGCAACGGGCTGTGGTAATGTTCATTTACTAAGGGCTGCTTTAGTGTCTTTGAAATGTCTTACACATAGCTTGCTTCCTTTTCAAGTGAGATCCACCTGACAAATACTTCTGTTTACTGTTCAACTGCCTTGCGTTCCTCGTTGTTGGCAACACAAAGCAAGGC
This sequence comes from Nicator chloris, assembly GCA_013400495.1. Taxonomy (NCBI): domain Eukaryota; kingdom Metazoa; phylum Chordata; class Aves; order Passeriformes; family Pycnonotidae; genus Nicator; species Nicator chloris. The sequence continues at coordinate 100,194 of WAAE01018500.1, read as the reverse complement.
TGGAAAATCTTAGCTGTTAATTAAGGCTATGCTGAGAGTCAAGGACTCTGTCATAAATACCCTTTTTATTGCCACATGCAAGAAGCTGGTAGAGCAGTGCAGACTGTTTGAACGTAAGCTACAGAACAGGAAAGGAGAATTTATATAACTCGTCCACCAGCTATCCTTAAATTCAGCACTGGTTTTCCTCTAGTGCATGCCACCTCCCAGGCAGACTCCTGTTCTGCTTTTATGTCTGCTGAGCAGGTAGGAAGGATAGCCAGGACCAGGATGGACCATCCAATGCTTTGCAAAGTGCAAAGCAAGAAGTTTTGTGGGAAGGAAGCTGGCATGGGAATGACATGACTGCAGAGGCAACTGAAGAGAGAGACTCCTCTGGACCAAGACCCCAGGGCTATGAGGACCTTGTCTCATAGTTAAAAGAGACATCAGCTGGGCTCCTGTGAATATTGACAAAAATAATAATAGAAAGGGAAAAATACATCTGCTACATATCTCCATAAACATTTTTCTCTCTCTACAAAGGTTTCAGACATTAAATCCTCACTCAGTCAAGAAACTGGCATTGCCTAAATGTAATCATACTGACAAACCAAGAGCTGAGAACAGACAAATGGGGACATTATTAAATCTGCCATATTTGTAATTTTTAATGCATTGTATCCATCACAGGATTTCATCTTATATTCATCCAAATTAAAGCTCCCTCCTTGTAATCTCTTCTGAAAATAAAATCACTTTCAACCTTAAGAAACAGAATCAGGAGCTAACAGCTTTGAGTTATTAAAGATGCTGCAGTTAAACACAGAGTGCTATTCAGCAGACAGGAGTGTCCAACAGACCATGCCAGCTTCTGCAAACACTGCCCGTCTCTTTCCCTCTCTCTCTCTCTCTCTCTCTCTCTCTCTGTAAGCACTATCCCTGCTTTAATTTGTAGTTTGCAGAAATTGATAGCCCATTAGTAAGTATCTTAGGTCATCATCCTGTTAATAGCTTCCATGATTTAATCAAATACACAACAAACACTACTAACCCTTGTTAATTCCCAAATTCTTATCCGTGAGAAAGGCTTAGTGTGGGCAATGCTCTTTGTGCAGATGGAGTTTGTACATGTATGCATTTTATTTCTGCTGCTCTCATTTAACCTGTTCACGGTCTTTGAATTTTAGGAATTGAAATACAAAATGGAGGGAAAGAAAATAAGATGGGGACCAGATGCGACTGGTAAATCTCTTTCCATGCACCACAGCTTTCCAAAGACTAAACAAAATTGCTGAATGTCATGCAGATGCAAATAGGACACTAGCTTTGCACAGCTTTAAATCTCTTGTTTTAATGACATTTTAGGCAAAATTCAGAATTCCTGAAGTGTTCCGTGTCAGAAACTCACTGGCAATGACAAAGCAAATAAAACAAAGAAGAATGTTATTGAAGAATGTCATTCAAACCACATTCATGCTGTTTCATCATATGACAATTTTGATTTTTATCTAAATATGATAAGCTCAAAATGAGTTAACATAGACATCATGTTTATTCTCTAAAATATAAATAATAGATTTATAAACTCTGTTTTCTAAAATAGTAACATATATTTTCTGTTCCTTTTCCATGTTAAGGTAGAATATTTGTCAATGTCATTTTAATGTTTTAAAACTTTTGTCAAATCATTATTCACAAACATGTTTGATGATTTACTTGTTTAGTTCTGAACAAATACTTTAATGTAGCAATTTGGAAAGATTATTCAAATATTATTATTCTATTCAACTAATTCTAGTTGAGAGCCAGCAGAAGGCATGTTTGCTGAAAATATACTGTTCTGGCTCTTTAATTCAGAGAGACTGGAGAAAATGACCTAAAGCTTTTGGTTAGATAGTATTAGGCTGTAGTGTAAAAAATGAAATCTAAAATGAAGGACTGTTTGTTTCCTGGCAGATTTGTGTTCAAAGGGGAGACCAGACCATGCCTGCAGCCTGGGTCATTTTGCTAAAAGGTGAAAACCTTTAGGATTTTGTATGTGTTTTACAGCAAAATTGCACCCGATGAGAAGAAAGATCCATGAAAGTTAAGACAAGAGTCAGCTATGAAAAATACAAACCTTAAAGCCATGTTTTATAGAGACTCCATAGCAGGGCCCTCAGTGTGCAGAGCACTTGCCCCCAGGGCTGGAGGACAGCCCGTGGCTGTGCCCAAGCTGCCCAGATGGGCAGGGGAGAGCCCTAGTTCTAGACCCTTTGCGTGAGCTATTCCTGTCCTGACTTTTCCAGAGAAGCAGCATTTCCTAAGGCTGTAGCTTGTGCTGTACCTGATCTGTAGACTAATGGAGTTCAGCAATCTCAGCTGTTAATCTCCTGCTTTTCAGGAACATGATATGTATACTTATTTACACTTGCATTGCTACTCATGAATGTATAAGCAGCTGTGAAGGAAACAAAAATAAAAATAAAAAATGAGACTCGTGGGAACTCTGATTTCTAATTAGAAACATTGCACATCTCTTATAATTTTGGCTCATAGAAGTTAATAGAAAATGAGATCAAAGGCAGCTTGTGTTTACCAATGGTAGATCAGGCCAGACCAAGCTTCTTTGATGTGCCGAGAGATCTGAATAAGAAATGCAGATCTCATCTTTCTGAACTTCAGGAAAATATTTAATGTGCTGTCACTTGGGACCATATCTGCTAGATAAATGGTAAAGGAACTCACAAGAGAAATGGCAAAATGGAAATGGAAATTTGGAACAAGACAGATGACAAACTGATTCTGTTGAAAAGAAAGTTACTATGGCAGAAGGAGGTTAGTAGTAGAGATTTTTTTGGGTTTATGGTGGGTTAGTCATTTTCTGTAACAGCATTTACACTGCTACTCCCTGTCAACCTGTAAGTTCCTGAGGGATTTTCTTACCAGGTGCTCCAGGGCTGCCCAGCAAATGAATCCAATACTGCCCTGGACCCTGAGCTGCATTACTCAGCCCATGGTAGCCAGTGTTACAAAGCAGTTCCCTTCCTTCCTCCTGGGCAAATCCTTCCCTGGGCTGCAAGTGTATGCTCCAGGGAGGGCTCCAGTACCCAGCAAATGCAGGGAAAGGGATGCCTCCCTCTTCCCTTCAGCATGGACACTTTTAGAAGAGTTTTCAGGGCTGCATAAACACCACAAAATCTTCTGGACTCAAGTCCCATTGACAGCACTGCCATGTCATCTGTGAACTCATAAAGAAAACAGGTTCCTGTGCTGAGCAGAAACAAACAATAAACACAGAAAGAGAGCTTTCATCCCTACTTTAAAATGTTATTTTTAATTGATATTGGCATGACGTGATAAAGCAGAAGGCTGCAATATCATTCAGGAGGATCTAGGGAACTTTAGGCCATGGAGTCAAAGCAGTGTGAGGATCTTTCATCAAATATGTTGTAAGATCCTGCCCCTTGGACCTGCAACGAGATTTGTGTTGCAGACTGCAACAGGATCATCAGAGGACATGATGAATCAGGGATTTATTTTCAAAGAAACAAAGGTATCTAGAAAGTATTGTCCGAGCTCCTGGAGCAGGTCCAGCAGAGGATGAAGATGATGAGGGGCTGGGACCACCTCACTTATGAGGAAAGGCACAGAGAGTTGGGCCTGTTCAGCCTTGAGAAGAGACAACTGAGAGAGGACCTCATAATGTCTATCGGTATCTAAAGGGAGGATGGAGAGGCTGCAGCCAGCCTCTGCTCAGTGATGTCAAGCAATGGCATAAGAAGCAACAGGCAGAAAATTATGCACAGGAAGTTCCATCTGAGTATGAAGAAGAAATTCTATACTGTGCAGGTGACCTTTCACTGGAACAGGCTGTCCAGAGAGGTTGTGGAGTCTCCCTCACTGGAGATATCCAAGAACCATATCGACACGATCCTGTGCCATGTGCTCTGGGATGAGTCTGCTTGAGCAGGGAGGTTGGACCAGGTGACCCACTGTGGTCCCTTCCAACCTGACCTATTCTGTGATTCTGCATTCCTTTTAGCAAAGAGGACAGGACATGTAATGACATTTTCCTTGTGAGCTCTTTCTGAAAGGTGGCATAAAACCCTTGTCCTTTGCTTTGAAAAAGAGAAGCAAATGTGTACCAGTGCACAGAAGTAGACAGGATAAGGGAACTGACAGCTTCTTTCAATGAGAGAATCATTAAAAAGTTTAACTTAATTAGCTCAGCAGAATCAAAGCTGAAAGAAGAACCAATTACTCTCTGTAAAGCTATCAAGACCAAACCTCAGGGAAGGAAAAGGACTTTTAGCTGATACAGCAAGACATGGAAAACATCTGGCCATGAATATGTTTAGTCTGGAAAATAGGGGGGGAAATAATTACCAGGAAGCAGGGTTGTCTCCCAGTAAAGGCAAAGAAAGTATATGCAATTTTAGGACAGCAGCTACTAAGAATATGGAAGGGCCACCTGGAGCACCTCCATCCTGCAGCAGGATAAAGAAAACATAAGTAGCCAAAAGGCATTTCTAGTTTGCAGCTGGACATACAGAAGCCAAAGGGTTACCAAATTGCACGGCAGTTAAGTCAAACCACTTCAGTTCTCAATGGGAGAGACTGCTCTCAAAGCAGTATGTTAATGCTGGGATTAAAAGGCCAGTCCTACATTATGGCAAGCAATTCCACGGCTCTGGGGTTCTAAATGAAACTGGATTCATATCTATCTGGCCCTTTTAGGACCTATCTGCTCCTGCTCCTAAAAGCAAAGAGCGAAAAGAATGGCAAGAAGACCAGCAAGCCCACAATAAGGAACTTCAGCCAACATTTTTATTAATGTTATTACTGAGTTTCTGTATTATCCCTTAACTACTGAGGACATTATTTGAGGTAAAGAGAAGCAGATGTATATCAAGAACTACGCAGAGAGAAGGAATACAGAATACAGAAAAGCTTACATATACTTTTGCTATGAGTTATTGAAACTCCAGGTAGGAAATGAACGCAATTTGAAGATGAAAAGATTTCTGGACATTACCACAATGACATCTTGACACGTCTTGCTCTCTGTGCCTGTCAACCAGTAGCCTGCAGACTTGAAACAATTTTTTTTGGGGCATGTGTCTGTCTATGAAGCATCCTCTCCTTAGCAGAGCAACTAGACCACTGCTTAGGGGGCTGCCATTTGAGCCATCCCTCCTTGGCTGTGGCTGAGGACAAGCTGTTGCACTTCTGATCAATTTCCAAAGTAAAAATCTTTACAAGCTTTGTGCAGACCACAAGATGGCACAGATGTAGTAGCTATATAGAAGTGCATAAGGCAGCCCAGCATGAACAGATTAGAAATAAAAATTAAGATAGAGTATAATATCAATTCAGAGTTGGAGTGGAGTGAAAATGTCCTATTTTGGTGAAAAAACTCTATATTTGAAGGACAGTGTTCTCTGAGCCTGGAAACAACAACAATGTTGACATCTTTTATTTACAGTAAACAACTGCTTATGTATTTAAAATGAAAAAACTGAAAGCAGAAATTACTTTTGAACAAGCTAATCACTTTTGTTTGAGATCTAACAGAATCTTGTGATTTTAGATTCTTTTCAGTCAAATGGTACAATCATTATAGAATGGCTTTTTATTGATCTGTTTTCTTAAGCTGTAAAATTCTTTAATACCCACAAAGCCTGTCTATCCTACAGACAATTACATTTGCAACCATTTTCAATTTTTGAATAGCAAAAGAGTTTGAGAACAATCCCTAATTAGATGTCACATACCAACGACCTTTTGAAAGTAGCCTTTTTATGACACAACCACAAAGCAATGATGCTACATGATACAATAAAGTTAGTGGTATGGATTTATAGGTTTCAGATTCACTGCTCTGAAAACGTGTCACAAGGGACTGGACAGAATAGGTGTACTGTCTCCAGGATATTTGCTTCTATTATCCCTTAACTACTGAGGATATTATTTGAGGTTAAGAGAAGCAGATATATATCAAGAACTACACAGAGAGAAGGAATTTCACTATATCTCTGTTATGGACCTTTTAAACAAAAATTATGTGATTTATATTATTCACCAGCGAGTTTTGCCATTTGTCTTGCAGCTGTTAAGCATCTAGCATAACAGACTGATATTCCATGGTTAAGATTTCTAGGAAAGTCTGCAATAAAAATATTTACTTTCAATCTATGTGCTGCCATGTTTGTCAATAATTTTCACAAATTTCAGGGACTTGGGGAGGTTCCCTTATGGCAGAATAATTGAAATGTAGACATAAAGTCTTCTAAATACGTCTGACAGAAATATCTAGATCTCATCATCTAATATATATCCAAAGAAAAGGAAAATAATAACTTCATTATTCAGTTCTGTAGTAAATCAGAATTCCTGATAAGCATTCAAATGAAAAACTGACCTTTCCAAATTTGCTGCATTTCATCTAGGTAAACTGTTCTCTGACTTGGACAGTGAGGAGATTCATAGAAAGAAGCCTGTAAATTTTTTAAAATGAGATCTGAAACTTCAAATAATTTTTTATTTGGGTTGACAGCTTTCCTTATGTAAGTAACCGGGAAATGCCTATGACTGTTCTTGCTATGCCTGGGGTAATATTTATAAGGAATATCCTACTTAGTAAGTGATTTGTACAATCAGTCTCTGAAAGTTAAAAACACCTCTCACAGTGAAACACACACAATGTCCCTGTTGTTTATTGCATCCTTTGATGATTGCGTTTTGGCTTTTGCAGAGAATACACATCCTAAAATCTTGTTGCAGTTCCCTGTTTGTGTTGCACAGAGTGACCATATTCTGAAGTCATATATGTACCTGTAGAATTTTGTTTTCCTGCCCCTATCTTTATAGGTAAATGCTCTGAGGAGCCTTCTCTTCTCCAGGCTGAACAGTCACAGCTTTCTCAGCCTCTCCAGGCCAGCTGGAGGCCAGTCACTAAAGTGGGGCAGCACAGGGACCAATACTGGGACCAGTACTATATAAGATCTGCATTAATGACAAGGATGATAGGACAGGGTGCACTCTCAGCAAGATGGCAGATAATTTGTGGATCCAGGGGCTCCTGGGCATACCAGTGTTACTGGTGTACCAATTTGTCTAGGACCCTACAGAATATGGTTAGGAATTTAACCTAGTTGTCTTTGAGTTAGGATAGCACTGAGGCATTGAACCAGGGCCCACAACTCTGGCACCAGGATAATGGCAGCATTAAGTGGGATATGTCTGTCCAAATCACTTACTGTTATTCTCAGTCTCAAATCCCATCTGTAAGTAGAAATTCTCTGGGAGTATTTTAGGTAGAATTTCTCCAAAGAAGCACAATGTTCAGAAGCAAGCCAAAACTTTGACATTAGTTACCAGAAATTATTTCAGTTTCTCATCCAGACTTGCATTTGGATGGAAATTTCTCCAAAGCTATGCTCTGTTTGGATTAAAGCTTTTGGTTCTGTCAAATAGCAGAAGTGATTTTTTTTTCAAGTAGACATCTATTAATTCCTATATTAAATATTTAACTATTAATTTTATTAATTATTGTTAAAATCAATAACAGATAAAATCATATCTCTCCCTCCTTTTGGTACATTTATTTACATTATTCTCCTTAGCCTAGGACTGAGCATGATAACAGCTAGAGAGCAGACAGTACTTGGCACTGAATTCTCTGGCGATATAAAATTGCTAGAGACTTTTTTAAAATAGATGGTGTCATATTTGCTCTTCCTGCAAGAATTCAGTTCCCCCCAAAGATCCACTGAAAGCAAAACAGTGTCTCATCTACAGTTGTAACAATATGATCAAAACATCAGTCCAAAAGGCCTTGAAGAGCCCTTTGCTTTCCTTGAGGTAAGAAGTACCAGGACATGTTCCACTAGAATGTGAACATTGCCTGACTGGGGAGAGGGTTTTACCTCCATATTCTGAGCTGTCGGCACGGCTGGAAGAGATGAAATCACTGAATTGGTATAAGCTAGGAGGTTGTTTCAGACAGCAGAATTTCAACACCTGCCAGGGAATCTCAATCTGAAAAGCAAAGAAAAGAGCTGGAATTAACACATGAGGGAGTGTTTCATGGGAGATGTATATCTGAGGATTAGCCTGGGAAAGATAGAGAGAAAATTTTTCAGTTCAAAAACCATTGGAATAATACAATTTTTCTTTAAAAAAACCTCAAATCCAGCTACAGAAATGAGTTTGAGATACTTTTCTCAGATCCACGATCTTTTTATTGGATTCATGTAATTAAATCCCAGTTGAACAGGAAGGACAATGGCCTACACCTAGAAAAAATATTTGGGCACCTAAAGCACAGCTCAGGCACTGAAGCTTTGCCAAAGTCAGAACCATGACTCCATGTCACAGGTCTCAGGCACTCTCCCAGATTGCTGTACTGTCTATTATATGTGTATATATGTGCTCTTTTCCTGCCCAGGTGTGAGGCACAAGGCCTTTGGCATTTTTCTCAGTGGCAATCACAGTAACAAAATATGTTACATACATATTAACATATATGTATATTGAGCAGACTCATAAGAGTACTCAAGTAGTCAATGGCTCCTTCTGAGCTCTTATAGGACCAGGACCCTTAAGACTGGAATTAACTCTTTGGGGGAGCTTCATTTCCATCCTCAGCTGTGAGGGAAACTGTTCTTCCAGGCTTGATAAACAATTAGTGGCTAAAGCCTTGCAATACAAACAACCTTATGATCCCCTCTCTTAGGAGGAACAGAGCAGGGATGTATGGGCTGCTCAGGACCATTGCTTATACCTGAGCCTGACAGGTACTGTGAAGTGAACTTCTTTGGGTTTAAATTAAATATATGTCATGGTTTAGAAATGGTACTTCCAATTCACTGTCCCCTCCGAGACTATCCAAAACCACATACCCGTTCCCCTTTGCCCTTCCCCCCTTCCTGATTCACTGGGATGGCATTGAGAATTGGAGGCACAAAAGGCAAAGATCACAGGTAAGAACAATTTACTGGAAAAAGAAATGAGATAAGAAAATGAGCAGTAAAAGCAGCAATACTAATGACAGAGATTATAAGAAAAGAAATTATTCACATGGGGAAAAAGCCCCTAATAATAGAAAACACAATGTTTTCTCGATTGGAAGGAATCCATTCTCCTTGGACAAGTGTCCCTTTCCCCTGCCCCCAGCAATGACATGAGGAGGTTCAGAATAACCTCAGTGACCTAGCTATGCCACCTCCCAGCTACTGCAAAAAATTACCCTGTCCTGGTCAGAACATTTTGAAGTACATTTTGAAATCATTTTAGCTGCAGACTAACAATAGCAGTTTTCTTCTACCTTTTTTTTTTTTGTGGGGATGTTGCAAATACAAAGAATAAAAGTACAAATCCTTCACTGTGCTTCCACATTGTTTTGCTTCTGACCCTTATGCTTTGATCCTCTCCTTAATTCTTTTTCTTAGCTCTTATGAGTAAATATCTGCCTTATCCATCCAGTCTCACAGCAGACTTTATCTCAACATCAGCCACAGTCGCTGCTGGGTGAGCCTTTACCCTCCCTCCTCCCCCTTGGCCAGGGGGTGCAAACCCAGCCTCAATAAACACCCTGCTGCCTCCACACATGGCCGATTGTTTTGAGTCATTAACCACTAACGTTTCAGTTTCTCACAACGGCTTTACATTATGTTTACTTTCCTGGTGGTTTAGGACAGAGCTCCAATCCATGCAGTCTGTGTTCAGGCTCACCTGCTGATGTTTATCCCTGTTGTCTGCACTGGCTTGCCATTGCACTGCCCTATGGCTCCAGTATGGCCTTTGTCTGGTTTTCCTTTCCACCACCAAGTGGATATGGGATCAGAGGGAAAGGAGGAGGGCAGGAAAGCCATGGGAGCAGACTCAGGCACTTTGTCCCAGGAGGATCACAATGAGAGTAAAGTGAACTCCCAAAGCTGGGAACCTTGAGATGATTGTCATCTGATGAACTATACCTATCCACACTCTCCTGTATAGGTGGCTGACCTAATGGTTTTCCAGGCACAGTGACACTCCTTCTGGGATCTACCCTTGCTGTCACTGGCACAGTTACCATATGTTATAGAGGAGGACTTACTTTTTCATTGTCAGAGTCCAATTCCTAGGAACAGTGAGCTGTAAAGGTACTGGGTCCTCACTTGGGTCAGATTAGTTCATGTGTGAGACGCAAAGTGAAGGAAAAGAAAGGTGGCCTCTTGCTGCCTCTGTTTCTGCTCATATTACAAACCATGGTAACAAACATACTAAATCTGAATTTTCTCTGTTTTTACTTTATGACCAAGAAAAGTCATGAGGGAGAAACTACAGGGGCAGCATTTGAGTACCCAAACCAGAGGCTGGTTTGGGGTTGGCCTACAGAGCACCAGACCAGATGGTCAAACCATGATAAAACAATCCGTTTTGAAAGCTGAAGGGGAATCTGTATAACACTGACTCAGCCTTTTGGACACAAAGCAGTCAGCTCCTGCAGTGAAAAAAAAGACCATAAAGAAGATCCATTCCCTTAGCCAAGTGCAAACAGTACTGTTCTTCTGCTGGAGAGGTTATATCTTGACATAAGCATTACAAAGTGTTTTTCCTGTCAGAGGCCATATATGTGTGGAATCATGGAGTGGTTTGGTAACTCAATTAGACACTTGGACAGTTTGCATTTCTTCAGTAAAAAGGAAGTTTTGCTGTTTACCTATCTCAGCATCAATGGCTTTTGTTGCACATCACAGTTCACTGCACAGTAAGTGGAAGGTAGCTCCTGCTGCCAGCTTTCATTTGTTTTTTCTAGAATAAAGGGCAAAATCATTACACACTGGCTGACCACTTCATTTCGCATGAGCAAAGATGCTGGTAAAGTAGCTGGTTTCTAAATAAAAGTTTATGATTTGACACACAACAAGGAAAAAAACAGGTTCTTTTAGGTTTTATCCTCAGACACACAATGAAAAATTTTTATTCCTTGTAATAGTTGGTAAGCAGCACAGGTCCATGGCTGCAGAGGGGAGCATGTCACTGAGTGCTGACCTTTGCTAACCCCACCTGGGCAGGTCACAAAGCCATCATGCTCCCAGTAAGGCAGTACCTGTACTCCCACATCACAGGGCACCACACAGCTGTATTCCCCTCTCCTCACATCTTCTTGCTCAGAGATGGAGGGAGATCATTGAATGAATATGGAACCTAGTAAAATTCACAGCTCCACTTCTGCTTGTGGCACTGAGATATTGCTTCAGGGAATTTTAAAGCAGTATAAAAAATATCATGAGTAAGTTTCACATATACTCTACTCACAATTTTCTCATATAATAAAAGTCCTATGAGACATTTTTGATTCTTATGTTTTAATTTTTACCCTAAAAATATCAAGATGGCACAATTTCTTTTTTTTTTACAATTTTGAAGGAAGATTTCTCTAGACAACAAAATATTCTTAATGAATGTTAAGGCTAATCAAAAAGGAAAGATACTAGTTCTTCATAATAGGTCTTTTTATTCCAGGATAGAAATTAGTCAAAAAAAGTTAAATATGTAAATTATTAATATTGTTGTTATAAAAGTTAACAAAAATAAGCCCACTAATAGTCTAAATAAACTTATTCTTAATTCCACTCACCCTTCTGGCTCTTGAGACAACATTTGGAATTTTTCCTTCTTTTCTCTCTCTGGAAAAAATATATTCCCATACTTCCATCATAAAAATCAGATTAAATAAAAGCCTTTCTGTATTATTAAAAAGCAAAAATAGCCTGAGATGATCTTTCCATCTCTTTTTCAAGCCATGTTTATGAATTGAGATAAAAACTGCTAACCCTGTGAAATGCCTTGTCTTTCCAATTGGACAGTCCTCTTCCATCTCTCAGGTTTTCCTCTGAAATGTGGAAAAGGAGGTGAGAGAGAGAAGCAGAAACTTTCAAATCACATTACAGCTGAGGCTTTTCATCTACGGAGATGTTTTAAAACAAAAACTTCCCTCTAAAATTTCTTAAAAAGCATAGTATCATATATAGCAATCAATAACTGTAGTATATAATATATAACACTGTTGCAATATGTGACGCATAATTGCAATGCCACCTGCTCATGGTGCATGGTGGGAGCACAAAGTCAAAGCCCCTGTTATGTGATGTCCATGCAGTAACTCCTTGCCACGGGTCTGAAATAACACGGAGGGAGCTCCCCTCAGACCTGCTTTCCTTCCCCCTCACCCCGGGACCTTCTTCCCTCAGAGCTGCTTTCCTTCCCCTTCACCCCGGAAACCCTCTTCCCCTCAGAGCTGCTCTCCTTCCCCCTCACCCCGGGTCCNCCCCGGAAACCCCTTCCCCTCAGAGCTGCTTGCCTTCCCCTTCACCCCGGAAACCCCTTCCCCTCAGAGCTGCTTGCCTTCCCCTTCACCCCGGAAACCCTCTTCCCCTCAGAGCTGCTCTCCTTCCCCCTCATCCCGGGTCCCTTTTCCCCTCAGAGCTGCTCTCCTTCCCCCTCATCCCGGGTCCCTTTTCCCCTCAGAGCTGCTCTCCTTCCCCCTCATCCCGGGTCCCTTTTCCCCTCAGAGCTGCTCTCCTTCCCCCTCATCCCGGGTCCCTTTTCCCCTCAGAGCTGCTCTCCTTCCCCCTCATCCCGGGTCCCTTTTCCCCTCAGAGCTGCTCTCCTTCCCCCTCATCCCGGGTCCCTTTTCCCCTCAGAGCTGCTCTCCTTCCCCCTCATCCCGGGTCCCTTTTCCCCTCAGAGCTGCTCTCCTTCCCCCTCTCCCCGGAACCCTCTTCGTCTCCTGCCCTCACCCCCGCCGAGCCCGCTCCTGCCCCATCCCACAGCTCCCCGCTTGCTTCCTTCCAGGAGCACCAGGATTACGCGTCCCTGCGGCCCCTGATTTTTGGCCAGGCCACTTTGAGGGACATATTATATTCAAGCATCTTGTTATCGAGCCCGAGCGCTTTTGCAGAGCGCAGATGTTGGCGGTGCCCGCAGCGCCGTGTGGAAGCACGGAGCCGCCCCATCACCCCTCTGCACTGCCGAGACTTCGTCTTCGGTCAGGGGTCTCGTGGCTTGCTTGAGAACGATCTCCCAAGAGTGACTGTGCTGAAGGGGAAGGCAGCCAAAACGACGGTGCAAAACGAGGCCTGACAGATCGAGAGACCCAAGTTTCTTTCATGGAGAGAAAGCAAGTGTCGCCAGAGCACGCTTTAAGGATGCAACAGGGTGTGCGCCCCGCCCGCACGGCGCGGGAGCAGCCGCCGCCGCCGCCTCTGCTCCTGCCCTTCCAGGGGCGGGTTCCGGGGGCAGGCGGGGTGGGCGGCTCGGCCCCGCGGGGACGCCGGGCCGTGCCCCGGGCAGGCTCGGCGCTGCGGCGGCTGAGGCGAGCGGATGGCGGCGGAACGGGGAGCGCGGCTGCACATCTTCCGCGATGTGAGTACGCGGCATCCCGGCACGGAACACATCCTGCCGCACAGGGCACCTCCGAGCGTTTCGGGAGGGGGCACCTGGTTTGTTATTTGCCTTTTTCTCTTGTCTTTTTTTTTCTCTCCGTACTTCCCCCACTTCCCACTTTTATTTCTTCTTTTCCTAATTTTTTTGTTTCCTTCAGCTGTTATCTCCTCCCTCGGTGGCAGGGGGTGAAGCCCAGTGAGAATGTGGATCTTCCCCCTTTCCCTTTTCCTTTCCCTTTCCCTTCCCCTTTCCCTTATCCTTTCCTTTTCTCCTTTCCCCTTCCCCTTTTGCTTCTAATGGCTGCATGTGTGAAGAGAGCAGGTTAGTGTTTGGGGGTGGCTAGGAGAGGTTCTGGGTGAAAACAGTCACCTTTCCAAATAAGGTGCTTCAAATTTTATTGGTTTTATTGGGACGGGGAGAGGGAGGTGCTTTTCACTAGTGTTTCTCACCCTATAAAAGTGGGGTTTTTTCCACTGACCATGCAGGTTTTCCTCATCCCTTCAGATCCTGATGAATTTGAGGTGCTCAAGGTCAATGTGCAGAGAATGCTGAGCCTCTCAGCCCTTCGAGGGTGAGCCCAGGGAGGTGCCCTGATGTGCATCTGGCCACACAACCCCCGAGAGGTGCTGTGCTAGACTGTCACCAAGGGCTCAGCATCTTGCAAGGTGCAGCTGTAAAGTTTTCTGTCTAAATTTGTGCAGCACAGAGCATTTCTTTGTTCCAAGGCAAATCCTGGTAGAAGCCAAACTCCCACCCAAAAATCTTCAACATATCCTCTGACCTTTGTGACACCTACAAATCTTGACACCAACTCCACTTCTAACTCTAATCCACTTCAGACCAGCTCTTGTATTTGCATTATTCCACAATATCAGCTGAAAATGACATGTTCTGTATTAAAGGACTCTTTATCTAGATATTTTCTCTAATATGCACATTTCAACTTCCTCAATCTTTCCGCAGATTATTTCAAGCAACCCTCATCTGCTCATCTCCTTATTTCTCTAGCCTCCACAGGAAATAGTTTAAATAAGACTTTTTATTGACTTTTATTATTTCAATTCAAGTGTATATTGAAAATGCAGATTTTTTAATTTGTCGCAGAGATACCACTTGTAAAAGAAATGGGAGAATTACGGTCATACATCACAAAAACAGAAGAGAAATATAAGTTGCCAGGAAAGAATTAGAAAACATTAAATGGAACCAACTCCCCAGTTTAGCTCAGCACACTGGGTTAGGAAACCTCACATGGTCAGATTATCTGATAAACTGATTATCTGATAAACCTTTGATTTCACTGAAGTAGAAAAGGTAATTCAAAATAAAATTGTTTGTTTCATTTTCAGCATTTTCTTAAACCAGTGTCAGGCTCATATTTATATAGGAAAGCAGATACCTTTCACAAACCTGTGAATAGGAGGGAGGGAGGCTGTTTCTGTGAATCTTCTCTTATATCTGGAGGAAAACCTTAAATTCAAACCATACTTGCTTCAAAGCACGGACTGGACCCTGGGGACCCTTCCTGATGTGAAAGTACATTCATGTCACAGATATTTTAGATATTTGGGGGTATGTAGGTGTGTGATTGCTCCTCAGTGAAGTACCCCCACCTATATAAACCCATTTCAATTAGACCAGGCAACAAGAGGTTCGTTGTAAGGCTGCACAGAAAGGGCAGGCACTGAGGTCGTGATCCCACTGGGGAATAGAATTATAGAATCATAAAATAGCGTGGGTTGGAAAGGATGTTAAAAATCATCCAGTTCTAAAGCCCCTGCCATTGGCAGGGACACCTTCTACCAGACCAGATTGCTCAGAGCTTCATCCAACCTGGCCTCAGACACTGCCATCCACAACCTCCTGGGGTGGCCTGTACCAGTGCCTCAGCACACATACAGTAAAGATTTTCTTCCTAACACCTAATCTAAACCTATGCTCTTTCAATTTGAAGCGATTCCCCATTGTCCTGTCACTAAATGCTCTTATAAATAATCTCTCCCCAGAGAGATGTAAATGAGAGTGATATATGATTGCTAAAGCAACCTTCTCCCTGGTCTTCTGTCAAACTCCCTCTCAAGTGTCTAAAGGATTTTAATATTTCCTTAAGGTTGGGTGCAGGGAGTTAATTAAAACAAATTAATATAAACTTCAAATAATAATGATAAAAATAATAAATACCTAAAATAATTGATTGTAAATCAATTTTTAAAATTACTTATGCAGAAACTTCTGCCACTCTTGTCCCATGGTTATGGGACTTTTCTATTTGATTGAAAGTCCACTGCTACATCCTTTCAAAAATCCAATCCTTATACTGAAAATTGAGTGTATTATTTATTTGGATAAATATGGAGGGAAAATGTCATCCTACTAAGTATATTTCATATTTTATGTAAATTTGGTCCAATGCAAAGTTCAGCTTAGAAACCATCTGTAAAGTCTTGGATGTTGGTCACAACTCTGTTGGTTCCCTGCCAACCCCACCCTACACAAAACAGTCATGAAGGTGCTCCAACAGAGCTTGGCACTTGGATCCATCTTGTCTGGTTTCAATTCTAGGAGCAGAGCAGTCACGGCATGGGCTGGAGAAGCTGTTTAAATGTTACTAATGTTTTAATAAACCAGAGAATGTTTCTATTGCTGTCAGCTCTCAGAAATAAATGTGCTCATTTTGAAACACTTCGCTGATATTCACAGCAGCAATAGAAAATACATTTGGAAGATTTGCTTTCTTCCCTTTCCTACACTTGTTGCAGGATTTTCTGGATGACTCCTCATTGCAGTTCAGGCTGAAATAGCCTGTGACACCGAGTCTGATCCCTTTGTGCCACCCAGCTCCTCTCCTGACTTATCCCTTTGCTTCCTCTACCTACACAAACCATGAGTCTTTCTCACCATCTCAGATGCTCAGCACATCCTGCCAGCCATCATTCTTGCTCTCCTTCTTTAAGCCACTTCTCTCAAACCTGCATCCAATATCATGGTAGCCATATGTTGTCAGGTTTTGTGCCTGAACATCATCCTTGTAGTCCGTAAACAAACTAGAAAATAAAGCTGGTTCTTGTTACGGTCTAGGTTTTTAGTGCACACAGCAAGGGAGGAGTTAAAAAAGCAATACTCTGAGGGAAGGATGGAGACACATTAAGAACTTCAAAATTTTGTGCAGCTTTAAATATGATGTAGACCCCAAACTATAATTGTGTACTAAGAAGAACATTGTTTGTTATTAACCCATACAAAAAAAAATTTGACTGTGTTCTTTCTGTCTCTCTTTTTGTTTAGATATTAAGAAGAGCATACAAGAATGGTAAGATTGCTTGCATGTCTTGCCCCTTCCTGTGGAAAAAAGAATCCATCATTAATTCAGTATTTTAAGTCATGTTTTAAACATCCTAACAGAAAAACCAGACATCCCTCATGTCATTTTATGTTTTCTGCAGATTCAGTGCCATGTATTATGTTGTGCTCTTCCCTTCTTTAAGGACAGATCTTATGCTTTCACAGTTTGACATTTGTGTTTGATTTGCACTTTGGGTGCATGCAGGTGTTTTCTAGTGACACTGACTCAAGAAGGTTTGAAATACTTGTTAGTAGCTCCATCTTACTCCTTTTTAAAAACACCATAGGTTACAT
Source organism: Nicator chloris (assembly GCA_013400495.1). Taxonomy (NCBI): domain Eukaryota; kingdom Metazoa; phylum Chordata; class Aves; order Passeriformes; family Pycnonotidae; genus Nicator; species Nicator chloris. The sequence goes on along the minus strand of WAAE01018500.1, from coordinate 83,160 downwards.
CCAGAAATCAGACTTGTTTTTGTATTTGTTCAGTGTGTCAGTAGGAAGAATAAACCCTTGAATCCAACTCATATATTTAGAGCCCAGAAGTCATGAGTTTTTCATTAACAAGAGAAGCATTGAACAGTGTCAAACCCACAGATCAGACAGGTTTAATGCTGACAAGTAATTCCCAGTCCAATCAATGCTCAGAAAAGAGATACTGTGTGCATTCAATAAAGAGAAGACAAATGGATACCATTGGGGAAATCAGTGATAACTTAAAAGGAAGAACTCTTGAACAGCAAGTGGCTACTGTACAGTTTGGTGGTCTAACTAAGCATGTTGAATAACTGTTTACTGTTGCTGAGAGAGAAATCTCACCTCCACAGCCCACTTCTTGTTGCTATTCCTGCCCCAGCTCACGTGCGGCAACTGGCACTTCCCACAAGACCATGGCAGGCTCCTTCAGAGAGCTCAGGAGCCACAGAATCCATCACTGTGAGAGGTTTTTGGTAGTGTTTTCTTTGTTATCTCCCTCAGTCAGCTTGCCAGTGGTTTGGATGGGCATTGATGATGCAAGCTGAATTCCAAGGTGAGGGGTGGCATGGGGAGGAGGAGGACTCCATGCACCTGCAGTGGTGCATCTCTAGCTTAGTTACCTGCCAAAGCTCTGCTGGAATCCCCCTCAGACCTCCTCGTGGTGTTTGGAATAATGTGTATGTATCTGCCCTGAAGACTGATGAGGATCAGAGTGCGTGGTACAGAGCAGAACTCATCTAGGGTCTAAAAGAGACACTAGAGCTTTATGTCCCTGCCCTAGCCTTTGGGTTCATGCTGTCCCAGCCCTGGTGGATCTGCAGCACTTTGGTGGTGAGGAACACTTCAGTCCTCATTCGGATTTCCCCACAGCTTATTACTACACATTGCTATGAAAATAGGACGAACAGCTCCCCTGTTTGGACAAACCTGCTTGTTCCAGAAAAATACAAAACCATATCAGCCCCAGAGACTTTGGTCAGTGGTATTCCTACCTATATACAGTTTCTTTACAACATATTATTGGAAGAAAAGTGGCTAAGTTCAGTCACTTAAGTTCTATTAATTTAAGTCCATGAACTTGAAATTACTTCAGCTTTTAGGCCTTAATTGTGTTTGCTCAACCATCAATTGCCCGTGGGACTTCCACTTTGCTAATCTAGCAATGCACAGGCTTGTGCCACATTTATAGAGAGTTTTGTTGCAAGGCTGTAAAGTTAAGTACATTTTCAGAAAGGTTATTGGATATGTGACCACTTACTGAAAATGTTTACACTGTTGTCACCATAAATTATTAGCTTTGGTTAATGACTGGTTACTTACACTTTCAGTGTCACCTTTCTGTGCTACAGGAAACCAACTATTGGCTTTCAGTAACAAATACTACCTTACTCTCCATAAGACAGCCCTGTTAAATTCTCCCATATACTTTTAATAGAACCTTCTCTGCTGTATTCATTCACTTTGTGAGATTAAAATACCTTCAGAGAAAATAAAATCAAAAACTTTACTAGATTCTTGCTAGACAGCAAGGAAAAAAAATGGATTGATCTGATAAATAGGAGTATTGTATAAGCATTTTTACAATGAATTTGTGGACTGTGGGACTTCAGGTAAGCCTTCCACAGCAAGGAAAGACAAATATTCTTGCAAAGGCAATATAAAATAAGGGATCAAAAGAGCCAAGAAATTCCGCTGAACTGCTGATACTCAAAAATGCTACAATAATTTATGACATCTGTGTTCAATTAAGAAAGTCCTTTAGCAAACAGATGTGTGAATAAAGTCATACAAATGGCTTCTTTCTTTGCCAGCCCAGGTACATATATCATTCTGTCACTGTCCTGTTTCTGGAAATATCAGCTATGCAGATATTCCATGAGAGGATCAGCTTCATAAACTCTATCTGTAATTCTTATTTCATGGCTGTACAGGTCTTCTTTTTGTGGAGCTGATCCATACATCTCCCATAAATGAAAAGGTCATATGATTTTTTAAAAGGGAGAACAAGGCATAGGGAAGGATTTTTAAGAACTATATGGTTCATAATATTGACAAAAGCAACAGAAGATCCCAAGGGGGAAAAAAAGCAATTTCATAAAGGTGAGATGCTGCACACTGACCTTTTTGGAAAGGAAAAGTTGCAGGTCTCTATGTCAAAATGAAATCTTGATCAGGTTTATTTTATGAAACTCTATGTGCTGAAAGGAAAGCATGTGGATTTCACAGAGAAATAATTTGGAAAAAAAATCCAGCAAAAAGGAAAAAATCTTCATTTGTTTAATTTATTTTGCTGTTTAAAACAAAATCAAATTCAAGAAATTCCTGTAGAAAAATAAAATATTGTCCCTATTCTGCAAGGGAGGGAGCAAAGAAAAATGGGAAACTGGAACTGCCAAATGCAGTCTTTCCTAACCAAAAAATTTCTACTTCCCTCGTCTCACAGGCAACAGTGGTTGCCTCACATACGTGTGAATGCAGCACCTGTATGTGCTTGACTGCATGAGGTGTCTCTTATCTCCTGATAAAATGGGGCACCCCATTAGCCTTGCAGTGACCTGCAGTCAAGTGAAATGATATCAGTTGTTGGTAAATGTCACCCAGGGGCCTCTTCTGACCATGCAGCTGTGTCATGTGCCAGATTAGAATTGCCTCCTGCCAGAATTCCCTCCTCTTAACACAGGAATGGAATTCTAAATACAGACTACATTACAGAAATCCAATCACAGACAGCCTGTCAAAATAGATGGTAGAAAAAAAGGTAATAATCTACTGAGAATGCAACCCTTGATCTTGCAAGAGTAAGTCTTCCTTCAGCACAGGGAAGGTGCCTCAACACTGATGGTTCAACATAGACCAAAGGCAAGGAGCATCACAAAGTAACTAGAGAAAAGTACTCTGCCTTTGCTGGCATCGTGGTAGGGGTCATTTCTCTTCCTGTCCCTCTGGGGAAGAAGACCACTGCCTTTTCCTTGTACCAGAGTCTGTCTGTCATCTCCAGCTCTGGACCTCCTCTCCTGCTCTGGAAACACAGCATATTCTGGCGTTTGAGACTGCCCTTGGCACTTTTCAGTGTCCATCCAATCAAACCTGGAGCGAGTGACTCCTAGCCCTGTCCCCCAGGAGGAGGACCTCTCCTCTCTCTCTGTCCTCCACAAAATTTGAATTGGTATTTGATTATGGCCTTGTTCCAAACTTAACAGCTGCTGCCCCTAAGTTCTTGGATACCTCTAAGCCCTAAGGAGGGCGAGACTAATATGGCAGGTTTGGACAAGATGTTTTCTATATAGATGCTTTCATTGATTTGGAATACAAGTCAGCTGTTATGAAAAAGCACTGAGAAAAACCTATACCTCAAACATTCTTAAAGCTCCTAAGAGGAAGATATTTGAAACCATCACTGGTAATACCTGCTACAGAGGCAGACATTTTTGTAAAAAGCCAAAAAGTCTGAACCGTAAGAAACACTGTAAACAGTATGCTTCAGGCAGTCAGGAATGACTGCAAACAAATGAGGGAAAATTTTAAAAACTGACTAAACAAAAGAAGACTAAAGCTCCACAGATTGGCAAACTTGAGTATCAAACAACCAGCAGACTTGCAACAGAATCTTATTAATGTCAGAATCACTGCATTTATGTTTAATTTTTTCTCTGACATTTCAAACAAGCACTCACTGAAAGCTTTTTTGCCCCCCTAATATATGTATATATATTTTACTGTATTTGAACTAGGATCTGTAAAATGAAAAATAGTCAGACTAATCTTTGCATTCTGTTGTATGCCTTCATTCAGTACCCTTGATGTCCATAATATAGAGCAGGGACACCAGGCTTTTAAATGTAGAATTCTGAAACTGTATAAAATACTGTGATAATACATGCAGAATGTTGATTACAATAATCTGGGGATTTCAGCCCAGCTCTAAAACCATGCAAACGCTGGCCCAACAAAAACTGTGGGTCATAAATAAAGGATTCCTTAAAATAAGGCAAGTGCAGCAGTAGCACCCTGTCCCTTTCACTGGTGTCAGTGACCAGAAAGATTGATTCACAGATCATAAGCTTTTGAGTCACCCAACAAGATTTCCAGAAAATAACCAAAATGCCTCTGAGCTGCACCTGTATGATCATCAGGAGGAAATCTTGCAATGCCTACTCCAGAGTCAGTTTTGCAGACATCAGAATAGGTGTTTTCCTATTCATTATTTAATGACAGTGCCATTGCAGAATAAACACTGACTTTGCAGGTGAGTCTTCTACCGTCTGTGTCAGCTCATGTCTGACAGATGAGCTCTGGCAGGCTGAAAGCTGCCTCACTGCAGCAGTCCTCAGACTGTGACTTCTCAGTAGCTCTAGCTTGTTTACCAGAGTGCTAGAGGATTAAGGGAATATGCCTCTGAAAGGCAGAGAAAGCACCTTGGGAAGGGGATCTCTTGAATCTTCCCTTAAGTGAACTGTCAGAGTTGGCCTGCAGGCTCTCAAGATTGCCACTTTAGTGGGTTAAACTTTTTACAGAGAAAAATTTTGGAGCTATACCAAAGCAAAGAATGCCAAGCCCTTGATTTCAGCATTTTTTATCTAGTCCAGTATCTCCTGACCTGGGGCTATAACATCCTGACATCTCATGAGGTCTTCAGCTAGCCCAGACACTGCCCCAGAAGCTCTGCTCAGTGGCACCTCCATCAGTGCACAGGCTCTCCCCTCCATACAGACTGGCCAGAGAGGTCACAGCATGACCAGGTGAGCCACCCCTTGTGTGACCTTCCTGGAGAAAAACAGCAATATGCAGGAATCCCTTGGGGAAGCTCTATGCACCATGACACCCAGAAGAGCCAGGTATGAGTGGCCCAAAGTGGCCATGTTTGAGCTGTAGATTTACTGAACAACTTTGCAAAGCACGTTTTCTAAACAGAAGACAGAGGACAGAAATTCTCTGAACTGTAACATCCCTGATTTAAGCTCCCAAGTTACTCAGTGAATGGATTAGTAAGGCAGAACCCTTGCAGTACACCCCATCCTCTCACCACACTGCTGTTTGCTTCCTGACCATCTGGATCCACTGCAGACATCACCCTGCATCCTGTTTCAGAGCTCAGGCTCAGCCTGGGGTGGGAATCCCTGTCCTACCCCCCTGGGTTCTTCAAGTGCTGCAGAGCAGGACTCTGTGCTCCAGATCCCCAAAAATATTTCTATAGAGAGAACCTAAACCTTCTCCCCTTTAGCCTTGGAATCACTTGCTTACTTGAGCTAAGCTTTTCCAGCAAAACACATGCTCAACAATAGCTCAGAATTCTTATTTCCGATTTTCTTATTTCTGATCAACATAAAGTACAGATCAGAGTCAATAAAAGCTTAGTGCATTTGTCCAGACTCTTTTAAATCTTCACCTATGTCTGTGCTTTTTCTGATGCGGCATCACCTTTATGACTCAGACCTAGTGGATATTATTAGCATGCTCACTTTGGCCCACTGAAAGTTGTTATTTTGGCAGATCTTTCTTGACCTGATTCCAGCCTGTGTGCCATGTGCCAATAAATTATGTGGGTTTTGTCTTTTTTGCATCTGGTTCAGTCCACCTATGTCTGTTGTGATGTGTCCCCACACATTACCTTGTTTTCTCTGTGTGTGGGCCAATATCTTATACCACTCAAGTAAGCTGATCCAAACCTTTTACAGCAAGTGTGAACTGTCAGTTCCTTCCAAAGGACAAGTCCCACAGCAGGTCCCCAGGAGCAGGTGAGCTGGGAAGAGGACCCACGCTCACACTGCCTTCCCTTTAGGTTCTATAAAGGCAGATGCATTCAAAAGTCTATAAGGGGCTGTCACAACACCCACAAGAGATTTAGAAACTGAGCTCCCATTGAGAATTGTGAGGGTCTGGATGGGGTTGTGTTTTGGCCCTTGGCTTTCCCATGGCAGAAGTGACTGCTTCATTTTGAGTACTGTCATTTCCTAGTCCCTGATGTACCTTCCTGGTGCATAAGGACTTTCTGCCATAGGGAATTCTTCTTTTTTTATTGCTTTCACTTTTTGTTATCTCTTCTTTCTTTGCTAATTGTTGGCCTGCAAGGGCAGAGATCTTTGCTCATAGAGCCCTAGACCCTAAACAACCTCACTGCCCTGGTAGTGTGCATGTTGCCAGTCTGGAGGCAGGCTGGACACTGTCTGCTTGGGCCAAGACAGTGCTGAGTCCTTGACTTTCCAAGTCACATCCTTCTAAGGTGAACCCCAGGATGAGCTTTAACCAAGTGTGGTTTTGCTCTCTGATTGCCATAAACTCTTACATGTGTCTCTTCCAAGAGCCATAAGCCCTAGGGCTGCCATTCAGCCATGTGAACGCCATCTGATGTGGCTCCTGCTATGAAAAGACTGCTTTTTACCTGCTGAGAATGGCTCACAATCCTAACAGGATGCCCAAAACGGGGCAGTAAAAGTGGTTTAGTTGTCTAGCATTTGCTGGCATCTCTGTGAGACATCCTTCTTCTCTACATCACTGTAACTTCCTTCACTGGCTGTAGTCTCACCATTTGCCATTGTCTTGGTGCACACTGGCTCCAGATACGTCTCTGCCCTTGTCCATTATTGACTCAATACCTTTTGACTCTCTGAAACCACCTTTCAACTCAGAGAAAGGTGACTCAGAGAGTGTGTGTGACTTTCCTCTGTCAGATATGCTGTTCTCTACTGAAGTCATCAGCTTTCCAAAGTATATCCTGGAGATTATGCCAGTGTTTCAGCAGCAGACTGGCTGGGGGATTTCTCTTGGGCATGTTTAACACAGAAAAACATCTATTCAATAGACAGGTGAATTTTACTGAAATGAATGTGAGAATGCAATTGTAACCTGAAGGAAGGCTCCTGTAAACCACTGTGTGAATCTATTTCTAAATTTGCTAGTGCAAGGTGGGAAGATTAATTTTATTGTTTATATTTTCATTTTATTTATTTGTCTGCCAGCTGGGAGACAAAGGAGAACAGGTGACTATGCCTGTTTATGAAGAAGCCCTTCTTTTGAAAGATGTCAGAAGAGACAGACAAAAGCAAGCAAGTCTTGCAAAATAGCTTCTTGAATAATTTTGCCAAGGCAAATGCAGCTGAAGGTTGATTTCCCTGATGGCTGAATAGCTTCAGAGAAGTTTGCCTTTCATTACTCATCCTTCCCCTGTCACTTTGCCAGTAGCAAGGATTGAAGGATCTCTAACAGAGGTTTCTGCTCAGCTATTCTGTAGCACTTAAACCAGATAGTGTTTATCTGGGCACTCCAAGGGCAGTGAGGTGTGCCCAGGGCAGTGGTGCTGAGGACACATGACACAGCCTTTAAAATAAAAGCTATTCTTGACACTTAGGGGAAAAAAACCCAAAACTGTTTATGCAAATGCATCTTCAGTTTAACAGCACAGGGAGCACTTCTTCAGCGTTGGGTCTGAGCTTCATCTGAGCACTGAGGAAGCATAAGGATGGCCACAGGCAGTGGAGCCCTCCCCAGCTGCTCTGCAAAACAGTTACACTCATACAAAATCATAGAAATGCCCTGGATAATCAGAGCTTTTTTTAGTAAAAGTAACTGTATGAAGTCTGTAAGTACCAAACAGGTTCAAAAGTCCTTGTGTTTTGCCAGAAACAATCTCAGTGATTTGTCACTCAATGTCAATAACATTCAGAATGTTATTAAGAATTAACAGCAACGAACCAAAAGGCAATGTCTGCTTTTGAATGACAAAAATGTAAAAAAAAAAGCTACAATACCCAGTCTGTTGGTGGATCAGCGATTTTCTAGATTGAGGTAAAGCCAATGATCCTGAAGGACCAAAATAGACTTGTTTAATATTTTGTGTCATACACCAGGATGTTCTATGGGTAAATTCATATGTTTATCTCAGGAAAGTTGCCAAAAATCACTAGTTTCTTGATTATGTGTATAACTTGCATGCCAATCAGCCTTCCCAGCAAGGGATAGAGCTACAGAGGTGGTTTGATAAGGCAATTGATTGTAAGAGCCAAAGGAAGCATAGCTGTGAGAACATTCAGCTCAATATACTCAATATCTGATATTACTCCGCTGTAACCAGAGCCAAATAGCAAATGTAGTTAGATTCTCAGCTAGGTAATCATTGCTGTTTTGTGCCATCTTGGTTTCTGGCTCTTGAAGATCTTGACATTTTATTTTGATTGTAATGATGATCATCTCCAGCTACAGCATCTTTTCATATTAAACATTTCAAAATGGTTTTGTTGAAGCAGACATTTATTTTGTACATTTTTGAAACCTCTTCAAGATATCTGAAGCCATATATTCCAGTCAAAGGAATTATGAAATAATAGCAAGTAAAAGAAGAAGGAAACCTCGCAGCTCAACTCTTCAAATCTGCCTGTTGTAGTGCTGCATGCAGTTACAATGTTTAGATACTGCCTTTATAATAGATTCTTCACCATAATAAAATTAAGTCACAGTACATTGTAGATTAGTCTGATGCTTAGGACATCTTAGTCTTATCCTCCCCAGTTTTTAGTTGCCCTTTGAGGGATTGTTACTTACTGAAGGAAGACAAAGAAACATGTGAACTTAAATTTAGTGCTACTTAAAAAAGCGTTATGAAGTGTTAGGCTATAAAAACATTCTTTATGCTTCATGCAATTTAGATAATTGATTAAGTCAAATTCCATTTCTTCATTGTTTGAGATGATGGAAAACTGTCCTTTGATGAATTCAAAGCTTACTTTGCTGATGGAGTTCTGAGTGGAGAAGAACTGCATGAACTTTTTTGCACCATTGATACACACAATACTGAGTAAGTGCCTCCTTCTTACAATTCCAGTGCTACCTTCTGTACCTGCAAATGGAAAACAGACCTCAGGCTGATTTTAGGAAACAAGTTTATGTAGAAAGCTGCTTGAGGGAAGCCAGACTGTGTCATATGGCTATAAACTGTACAAGTGAAGTTGAAATATTTGCATATTCCAGTAGATGTGATTTGGGTACTGAGAGCACAGGGTGGAAATTGGATGCTTTCTGTATTCCCTTACCAGGGAAAGAAAAGGACCTGGGGCCTCCTTTAGGCTTAAATACGAATTCCTCAATTCTCAATTCTACTGGGTCATATTGAGATGAATACTTGGAGCAAATGTTGAGAATGAAATAAAATAAATGAAGCAATTATAAATAGTAAATGGTTAAAAAAGCCATCCTGTCTGGTAGCATGGTACTTGTGCTGGTGTGGTCCCTTGGGATATTCCCATTATGGTTGGGTTTAACAAGGCCACAGGGAAATAAGCTGACAGGAACTTCATGAAGAAGTTCAACAAGGCGAAGTGCAAAGTTCCTGGGGAGGAACAAGGCCCAGTTTTTGTGGGGAATGGAATCCAATTAAATGTAGTTCAGTAGTAGAATTCACAAGATTTTAGGCTTTGTGCCAAAATAGTATCCTGAAGTAAGCAGAAGAAATGATACTCAATCTGTTGGACTGTTGGGGAATAAAAAACACTACAGGCTTTTATAAGGTGATTAAGGGATGGGGTGATGGAGACAACGAGGGGGAGTCACCACCCTGGAGGTATCTGGGGGGATTTGGCAGTGCTGAGTTAACAGTTGGGCTCAATGGTTTTAGAGGTCTTTTCTAAGCCAAACAATTCTATGATTCTATGGGTCCATGCACCAATATATGCTGGGGCCCAATCGGCTGGAAAGCAGCTTGGCAGAAAAGGAGATTGGCTGAACATCAAGTTGAACATCAGCTAACAATGTGCCCTTATGGCCAAGAAGGTCAATGAATGGTATGAATGACCCATAGTCAAAAACTCATTTCAGAGCCAGACTCTTTTGTACAGCTTTGGACTTCCTCATATGTACCACATATCCGTATAAGTGGTTTTATTTTACCATAAATAATTCCATTTGTCTGCAAGCATCCTGATAAGGGCAGAAATTCTTGATACTAAGCAAGATTTCTAAGAAAAAATACAGATGTTCTACATTTATTTTTCCTTCCTTTTTATTTTGTAAAGCCTTTTAAATTAATGAATTATTATTATTATTACACCATTTTTTCTTTAACAGAGAATATATAAATCTAAAAAATATGTAGACAAGTGAGGATAACATTATGCTTTTCCTCCTGGTAGATAGGCACACTTGAAGAATCAGTGCAAATGTTGAATGCTGCCGTTATTAACTGATCATAGGTAATTAAACTGTCATAGCAGCCATCTGAGAGAGAGATCATTCTCACTGTCCAGAAAAAGCCTGGCAAAAATCTGGGCACAAAAGTTGCAGAATATGTACTGTGAAGGGTTCAGTTTTCATGTGCTTCAGGGAATGGAGCAGGTGGAAGATTAAGACAAGCTACTAAATTACCTTTTTGAACCAGAAGAAAGGGTGCTTTGTATTGATGGATTAACATTTGTTACAGGGGGAGAACCTAGCTGTGGGTAAGAAAATGTACTTGAAACTTGGATTTAAGACAGCAACAAGAAGTTTTTGAGAGTTTTTTTCATGAAGTCTTTAACTGGTAAAAGTCTTTAGGGTGATTTTGTAGCTGAAAAGTATTCTACCAGGCTTGATATTTAACAGAGACAGATACATTTTAAAGGCTTTCTCTTACCCCTTTGTAAGCTTTTGAGAAACCTGTCAGCAAACCTGACCTGTCAGGCCAAATATCAGATGGATATAGCAAAGAGACAGCTTGGCCAGTATAATATAATTTCCTTGTTAGCATAGCTTTAAAAAAAAAAAAATCACATGGAACAGATATAATGAGGCAAAAACTTTACTCACTGGCATTTCCTGAAAAGGGCAGGTTATGTAAAATGTCTCAAATTAATGAGCTAGTGGAGAAATGCAGCAAAATGTTCATTGAACCTTGGGAATTGTTTTAATGTAAGCATTAGGAGACTCTTGTACATATCAGAAAATCCCCAAACCATCTATTTTTAGGTGTTTTCACTTCCAAATTTTCCAAGGGAATGAAATGGAAATGATGCAACTCAGAATTAGCTTATGGCTGTTTTTTGTAGGGGAGGGCAAAGAATTCTGCTCAGTTTTGTAGCTAGTGGGAGATTTGCACAGATTATTTTGTCTCATCCAATTAAAATGCAGACACTGTCAAACTCTGGGCAAATCTTTTCTCTCTGCTTCACTTCACTATTTACAAATTGATAACTGTAGCTCCCCATCCTAGAAATATTTTGTAAGCATTGAGATTATGCAATGATTTACACTCCATGTAAATGCCTAGGACAGATGTCTAGGGAGTATCTCAAGATTTCATAAGCAGCTTGTCACAAGAGCAGACTTTGGGTTGTTTCCACCTGTGTTAAATCCTTTAGCTCTGCCAGCATTCAAAACCTCACTGTCTGTGTGCATGCACAAATCTTTGTACTTTAAAGCCTGAAGATGAAAATGAAGACTGGGGCCTTGGGGTGATAGCCATGGACCACAAACTCAGGCAATTTGAATTCCCTTCTCAGCTATGCTACAGCAATTTTTCAATAAAATATTCAAAGCATGAAAGACTTACACTGCCTTAACACTTCTAAGGGAACTAAATTAAGCAGATATTAAACTCCACTGTTACACAGGCCCTATTGTCAGTCTTGTTGAAGTGAGATTTAGATTATTAACTTTTAAAAAGACTGGTCCAAGCTAATGCAACATGCTTGTCACAAAGCAGATAGGCTGTGGAAGACTGCTGAAATGAGTAATTACCATTTGCAATGTGATAGCAGGGCAAATAACAGAGGGTTTAACTTCCCAGTAGTTCAGGTTGTGTCTGCCTGACAGACTAGGGTCCCTGCATCTTGGTATGTGAAGTAGTCAGGTGTTCTCTTCTTACAAAGGAAGAGTCAATTAGTGCATAATCAGCAGGAAAAACAGATGAGTAAGAAGTGGTTGCTGCCACATAAATTTTCCCTTTCATGGGTTGAATAGGAGTTTATTATAACAGAATGAATTTAAAAGTACAATTTTTCTAGACCCTAAAGTCCAGGTTGTTCATTCAGGACAGATCATTGCTTTTACTGAAAATTTGCATTAACTAAGGGTGTTTCCTCAGTATGTAACTTGGACATATATTTTGCAGTTTATGAATGTACTTACATATGTACTATTTTTTCTTTCTATTTAAAAAAAATCTACCTTACCCTTTTATAACATTTGAAATATTAAATAAATACCACTAAAGACACAGTGTACAAATTGATTGCCTAAATTCTTTAACTTCCCTTCCTTCTTCCTTTGGATACAGCCAGAAATAAATGCATAAGACAACCAAATTAGGTAGTGTGTCCATGCAAAGTGAAGTAGTGAAGTTGTGCGTCCATGCAGAAAGGAATTTATTTTTCCATCTTTTAGTACTGTTGTATTAAAATGTTACCTTTCTCGAAGGTAAGCTTTAATTGGGCCATACAATGAACATTCCTGACATATAATTAGTACAAGGTGACAGCTTTAGGGGGGTACCAGTTGACCATCCTTCTCTAAGTGCAGTTTCCAGGGTTGTCATTACTCCAGAGTGAAGCTGAAAGCCAATTATGCATTTGACTGCCATGAAGAGTCACTTCTATTTGTGCTTTCCAGGATCTCATGAAACCTTTGGGCAATCACACACCATTAAATGGTATAAAGAAACAGTTACAGAGGGTCCACACTCAGATGCCCTCACTCTGCCAGTGGGAGGAAAGACTTTGCATTGATGCAGAAGAGATCAGGTCTAGGCTGTTACAGCCACATCTCCAGGTTCTTGTTTGCTAGCATGCATTTTCTTCTACTGCAAAGTAGTGTCTTATATTTAAAGACCCTTTAAGAAACTCCAACCAAACAAATATGGGCAAGAAATCAAGAGAGTGACTTAAGCTTCAACCTGGAATTGGTAGAGTGATTCTCCTCCCCTCTTTCATAATGGTTTAAGTGTTTTGCAGATAGCCCCAATATAAACCCACTCTAAGCATCTGGGCAACATCTTAGTCTGTTTCTAAGTTATGAGGAGGCCAAGGTAGATCCCCACAGTTTCTTGAGCAGGAGCCAGGCCCCCAGAGTAAGAGCTAGACCAACGTGATTGCATGTCTGTGTGTGTGTAATAGATAGGGACAGGCGCTCGGAAAAACACGCGATGTAACGGAAAGATAAGGACCCTCCTCCTGTCCCCTCGGTGGTGGCCCCTCCTAGCCCCATTAGCTTCCCACCAACCACCAACCCTTGAATCGAAAGCAACAGTCTGTGAGCAGGGAAGGGGCACAGGGAAGAGCTTATCTTTGTGTCCTGATTTGACATTTATTTGACATGACATCCATGTTATACATCTGTAATGTCAGTTTGGACCTCCTAACACTTCAAAAAATCTCAATGTACTATATTTGAAACCTGAGTTAACCTTTTAGGAGTTTTGTGAGCGTAAAGGAAACCCAGTGTGGTTCCTCACCTCTCTCTCCTCCCCTAGTCTGAGCTCCAAGCTCCACAGTGCTCAGTGAGGCTCTGCAGGGCTGATGGCAGCAATGGGGAGGGTGTTGGAGCAAATACAAGTGCTGCAAAGACACCAGAAGACTTTCTTTGTGCTGACATGGAGGGTCACAGAGAACATGGTCTGCAGGTGGTGGTAATTTTGGAGCTGAAGTAATTTGGGAGCTGAAGACCTACATACCCTGCTGTCTCAGAGCGTTCTGGTTATTAAATGAATGCAAAACATCCTTCATGTAAAACAGTGTTGAAGCACAGTTGAGGAAGCTCTGCAGAAATACAGCTGTTTTGTTTACATGTGTCACTGCATGAATAATTGTACTGAAAGTAGAGAAAGGTATCAGAAGCACAGGACTTTTTATACATGCAGGGAAATATGCAGGAAAAGTTTGAAATTAGTGGTTTAAGGGGTGAAGGCTGTTACAACTAATTTCTTTGGTAAATCATCTCCTACTTAATTTTAATGTCAACTCTGATGAGCTTGTATTTCAGCAGAGCAAGAATCCTTGACATGGTTAATGGTTTAGCAAATCTTCACAAAAGTCATTGCAAATGTAACCTCCATTTTACTCTTATCCTTTACCCTTCCCTCCCCCCACTCATGATTCCACGGAAATTGTTTTAGCATAATGGCATCCTCTGGGAAAAGGTGTCAGAAGATAATGAGTATATTTGGCAAAGTTACAAACTAGGAGATATACAGAAGGTCTCAAGGGGATTTGGTCTGCAGCACTGCCGGAGAGATAGTGCAGTAAATGCTTCACTGATTACTGACTCACAGGGGTCTGTGGGGAGTCAGACTGGTTTTTCTCTCTTTACTCATCGGTAAAATGAAGTCCTTAGTCAGGACCCTAGTTCCAAGGTCGGAGGGATGCTAGAACTATTGAGGGCCTGGGGCACAGGCAACCTCCCAAAGGTAGGGAGGTCCCATTAAACCTTTGTGTGTGGCATAAGTTAAAGTGTGCACAAGCCAGCGATGAGCTTGGTGAGGATCTGAGAGCCTTGGCCACCTGCAGCACTGAGCTTATGCTGGGCATTTGGGGAGTGTGTCATGCTGCATGCGCAGCAGATGTAGGGATGGGACATGGCACTGTGGACACACATCTACACTTGCACACCTGTGTGCCAGCAGGGTGTCTAAGGCTCCCCCATGGGCAGGGAAGTCACTGGCACCTAAGACATCATACTGTTCACATGGACTTCAGCTCAGTTGCTCAGGCATTAGGCATTTAAGATGCTCACACTTGAAAATCAGCCCAAGGTGGAAAGGATAACACAGGAGAAGTAGTTGGGACACGGGTGGTGGGAGAAATGCTAGAGCATTTGAAGCAACACTAGATGCTTGTGTTATATCAAATTACTTCTGAGTCTTCTCCCAGCTGGTCTATTAAACCCTCTCAACTCTACTGAGTACACTGGGGCTCCTTTGCCTGGCAGGGGAGGCTGACAGCCAGTGCACATATTAGGATTCATCCCCAAAGTGAATAAACCTTCCTGCCACCTGCCCAGGTCTTCATTAGCAGAGGCCTAGTTCCTTCCTTGGGTCAAAAGAGAAATTCTGAGATCATCAGCCCTAGCAGCAAACTCCAGATGGTGACAATTGGATGTTAAGAGGCTGGTTAGCAATCCTTGCAGCCATGGGAACCCATGAGCCTGGAGCCCAGTACTGTGCACTGGAACGAAAATGGAGGGCATGTTTATATGGACCAGAATGCTTCCTTCAATGTTCTGCTTGTAAACTTAATAATGCCAAGTCCTCAGTAGTTTAAGGGTACTCGAAGTGTACTAATTATCTCTGCTTCTCCTTTTTAGTTGGAAGGCATATTTCAGTCTCCTGCTGTTGCTGATCTTTCACAGTTCAATCAATACAAGTACACAGAAAAAAATAATTATAGCCTAAGTAAAACAAGGAAAATAAAAAAAATTATTAAGAACAATATGACATAGAGATAGGATCTTTAATTAGGTGAACTGCAGGTAATTTTTTTTAAAAGGAATTTTTGAATGCAAATTTGCGAGAGGAAAATAATATATTGGGGTTTGACCATTTTTAAAAACCTGGTTCTTTTAGATTAAATTAGAATTTCAGGCACATGGTGCAGTATTGGCATCAGAAAGTTGTGTTTGCTAATATTGAAGATATGTAATTTCATCTATTGGCTTTAACACAGATTTCTCAAGACCATAGCTATGGAAATCAATTTGGAAATGAAGCACATAGACAAAGGCAAGATACTGGTCAGAGTGAGCTGATTATGCATTTTAGTATTTCACAACTGATCAAAACAAGTTCAGCAAGAATGATTTACAAAATCCTGATGCTAACAGATCCATCAGACAGACAAGCTGCAAATAGAATTTTGCTTGGAAATTTTCCATGGGAGTAGTTATTTTTAATGGGAAATTCAGCTTTCTGCAGAAACAAATGGCAATCCCTCTCAGTGAAAAAATCAAACAGTAATGACTATTTTCAGTTGCCTGTAACTAAATGGAGATGACTTATAGTGCTTCATTTCGGTTCTGCAGTAGATAACATTGCCTTCCCTGCAGTAAACTCGTTGCTTAATGGTAGGTGTAGTTTGAGGGCCTGGTGCCTTCTATAATCTGGCTCTCCCAGAGAACCACAGGAGTTTTAATACCATTCAAAAATCACCAAGAGAGATTTTACAGTGACATCAGTTAGCTCTGAGGATTCTTAGATGAATCCCACCAGGCCCCACCAGGCCCCCCAGATTTGTAGGGATGCAGCTGAAGCAGCAGATACCACACAATTTCAGGGTCTACTTGGAGCCAGACATTCTCAGAGCCATGGTCCTCTAGCTCAGGGCAGTGAGACCCCTTGGTCCATCATCTGTGTTGAAGACAGAGGCAAAGAATGCATTAAACACCTCTGCCTTATCCTTGTCCCTGTTTGTGAGGTGCCCATCCTTATCCTGTAAATGGCTGATGTTATTTCTATGATGTCTTTTGCCATTAATATATTTAAAATAGCTTTTTATTTTCTCACACATTTCCGGGCAGCTTCAACTCCAGTTGATCTTTGGCTGTGTGAATTTTCTCCCTACACTGGCAAGCTGCATCTCTGTATTCTTACAGGTCACCTGACCCTGCTTACACTAGGCATACACCTTTCTTTTCCAAAAGAGGATGCCTGTTCAGCAAAGCTGACCTTCTGCCTTGTTCACTTGATTTCTGACATTTTGGAATTGCCTGCTCCTGTGCATTTCCAAAGAGTGTAAGAAACCAAAGTAAACATTTTCTTTTGTCTAAGAATAAATAATTTTATCTCAGGGTTTTGGGGTTTTTTTAAATAATTTTGTGACAAAACCAGAAATTGCAACATTATCCCCTCCTGCGGGGTGAAAACTCTGAAATTTGCTCTCTGTGGAAAAGAGCCACCGTGATGCTGCATCTCATTTCCTCATTTAGGTTTATGTCGTTCAGACTCTGCAAAAAAATCATAGCTCTGCAGCCCTTGTACAGTGCTCTACAAATTTTAGCATACATCCCAAGTTTTAATAGCAGTATTAAGCCTCTTTTAGCAACACAAAGGCTGTTATAGCTGGATGATTAAGATGACTTGTCAGCTATGTAGTCATCGCATCCCTGTGAATCACTGCTGAATGCAAAGGACTAGAGGGTTGTTTTTTCAGAAGAGTTCTCAGTCAGGAAAAATCTCTTTTATTCTCTCCTTCAGTCCTGCTGCAGTGAGAGCAGTAAGAGATGATTCTGAAGCTATCACTTAGCCTGGAGCTAAGCAAACTAGGCGATTATTTAGTGAAGCAAAATGTGGGATAGCAAAAGAGCTGTGACCCCGCTGCCCGTGTCAGAGCCCAGAGAGCCAAGCCGGCTACTGCCTTTGGGAGCCCAGAGGGTGCACAGTCCAGATGGATCTGGGGTTGAAGAGCAGCAGAGTCCTCGGGGCAGCAGGAAGTTTGTCTCCCCAGGGACAGAAGCTTTGTCCCACTTCTGCCCCCTCTTCCTCCTCTCCCTTTTCTGTGACCAGAGGCCAACGCCTGAGCTTCTTGCAGCACTGCATCCTACTGGAAGCAGTTTTGCCTCCACTGGTAAGAAACTTTGAACAAACCTGAACAAAAGGCGTTGTTTGCTGTTGCAAAGGAGCTGTGAGGCAGAAAATCCTTAAAAAGGAAGTGTGCACATAGGATTCCTTTGCAAAACACCCTCAGTAGTGTTGGAGCAGTTACCTCATTTTTCTGACTTAAAGTGAGATGGTACACAGGCTTTCTTGTTGCAAAGACCTTACAGCTTTTTGGCTGAGATTGTCCATGGATGCCTATTCAGCCACCCTTGCATAATTTAAGTAGTGCTTAATTCCTTTTACTCACAAATTATATGCTTCTACTTAACAATAGGCAGTACTAGCTTCAAACTTTCATCTCTAAAACCAAATTTAGCAAAAAAACATGCAAATGGGCCTGAAAAGATAGCTAGTTCAAGCTTTTGAAGTAAATCCTTCTCATATCTGAGAACGAAGAGAGAGCTGAAGAAGAAAGTGTTATTCTTCTCCAGCTGTAATTCATGGCAATGATTTTCCTAAATTGTTAGTTCATAAAGTCTTTCATATAGTATTGGATTCTTAAATAAAGTAACTGCTTTATATTTCAGACTCCATGCTCTGTAAGATATTGCCTCTTCTTGTGGTCCAGGGAAAATATGTCGATCTTCTGCTGGTTCCTATGCCTAGAGGTGCCTTTTATACCATGGAACAGTGTATGTCAGGCCAGTGGATGGATCCCTGACCCATAGCAGTGGATGAGTGGAATAGCTTTAACCTTCTCTCCTCCCTGGCTGCCCCCAGCCCACGGCTAACTGTAGTGGGCAGAACAAAAGCACAGCTGCTTTGCAATTCTACATTTTGGAGCACTTCCAGAGGTACCACAAATAAGCACTTTTGCCAAGGTTCATTCAAGTGAATTTGCTTATTTTTCTGTCACTGACCAATAGATATGATCAATTTTTCAGTGATCAGGACTGCTCAGTGTAATAGTCCTTTAAAAATAGCTCACATGTTTTTTTTAGCTAGAGAAGATTTTAGAAATGGACAGGGTAGAAGGACTGCATCTAGTAGTCAGAAAGCAAATTGAGAATTATCATTCTGACATGATGTGAATGCATTTGCCTCACCCTATGCTTTAGTTGCTTATCATGAGTGGAGGGCTTGTGCCTGGATGTGAGTCATCCAGCAAATATTGTTAATAACATGTTCAGCATTGCCAGATTACAGGTCTAAGCAGAAGCATCCTTGGCATATGTACCCACTGAAATGAGGAACAGGTGCCTGCTGTAAACCTGAGTACCGAGTTACAGAAACAGGCCTCTGGTGTGCACATCACTCCTGTACTATTAAACACTTGCCAAACTTCTTTAGTTATTTCTGCACCATCTTGAAGGGAGCTCAAAATTGTTTATATGCAGCAAAAGAATTCCTAGGTTTGTTCACAACTGTTTTTGAAGCAGTATGTCATTATTTCCAAGAGAACGAAATAATCACGGGTACAAAATTATAGCTTCCCTGCCTAGAACAGCATCCCCTTCAAACAGGATGCCAAGAACAATGAAGCCTCCAAGGGTATTTATAACAGAAGGAGATACTGAGTATGCTAGACAGAAATCCATGTCCTTCATCTCTTTTCTGTGTTTCTTCGCAGGCTGCACAAAATGTTTTGGATAATATTTTCTGGTTATTCAGGTGTCCAATTCTAACTGAAAATTAATTCAGGACCTGAATACTTTTCCATTTTCACTGGTAGTCCATTTGCAGCTGTGCCACTCCTGTCAATCCTACAAACAGCCTGTTGAAAACAGGAATGCTGAAAGCCTCTGAGCCACTCCCTATGTCACTAACATGGTTCTGAGGATGTTGCAAAAGAAGAGAGACCAGAATGGATTTAAATATAAAATTTTAAAAGACAGCATGAATTTGACTGGCTAACAATGTGAAAGGCTGTTTTAAACACAGTGATCAAGCTGTGCATTAAGAAACTCAGAAGTGTCTTTTACATTAAGTCATTAGGTGAGATGATGTGAAGGAGCAGAAAATGCAGGGATGATGGAAAAAGAGCAGGCATTATAACAGCAAACTCCTGTCATTTAACCACGTCATACCCTGTCAAGGCTCTTTGACTCAGGCAGTTTTCCAGCTTTCAGGGTTTCAGTTTGCATTTAAGAGGTGAATATCTGGCCTGTTCCAAAATCGACTGCTGAACTGCAGAAGTGTTGGCCAGACACATTTGATCATAGATACTTTAGTGATCTGTGGTAAACAGCCTTAAGGAGGTGCAGACACTTTTCCCCATCACATAGTTTGTTTACGTAAGAGTTGAGTTTCACAGCTTCAGCACCTCTTCTTACAGACTGTGATTTGCTTTATACCTGCCACCAAGGTCATTGGAGAAGTCAGGTTCAAGTCTCATTTGCAGCCATCTAACTTGGCGTGTTCAAATGCAGATAAGAATCACCTTCAATTAACAAATGTTGTGTGAAAATCTCATTTACATTATCAATTAAAAGTGTTCAGAAGTTTTAATAGCCCTGAGTATACAAGTTTGTGATAATACAGGTTCCTGCAATTTCTATCAGTTTCTCTCCCTTGTGAAATAAAAGCCAGATGTATGAAAGTTAGCAGTGGGGAAAGTGATTTTAAGATAGTACTGTGTCATCATTTTAAAAAGTCAATTTAAAAATTCCATTTAAAAGATAGATGAAAAAATACTATGTGCAATCAGCCGTTCAATATTCACCCCTCAGAACGATTCAATGAGGACATTCATGCTTTTAAGTTTCTTTAATCATCTGTTTCTTTTCCTTCTTGGAAGAAAGGCAATATGCTAACTTTCAGTAAGGAGCTGTAGATCAATTTTTTTTTTCTTTAAGCTAGTAAGGCCTTGCTTATGAGAGAAAATATCCCTTCAAAGTTGATCAAGATGAAATCTGCTTCAAGCAAACAGGTTTGAATTGAATAGAATTCTTCCCTGCATTTATGCATTTATATAGTATTGGCATGGGAATATGGCAGTACATCAATACTTTTCACATCAGTAATTTTGCCAAAGTTACTAGTGGTGAAATGGTCATGCATGGCCAGAAAGTCTTGAGAATTATGTGTGCTCATGGGCTGTGTCTGGTTTTATCCTCCTTCTGTACTGTCTCTAATACAGAACACTATTGCACAGCAAGGATTGCAAAAAGTTATGTGTTTTTTTCCTCTTTAGCATGGAAGGCCAAGCTCTCTGAGCCTTGCTGTCCAGCATGACAGCCACAGAAGAAGAGTACAGGCAGAAAGGTGGAGGAAAAAAAAACCCAAACCAAACATTTCTGATGCTTAGATGAATTCCTGCCAGAACTTGGACCAAATATGTAAAGCCTGAGGAGCAGTGACTGCATCATGATGCACAAAGGCTGAACTTCAGAGTGAGTTTGCAGTGAGTAGGAAGGTGCCAGTGGGAATGAGCTCAGGAATGGAGGCTGCACCTGCAGCCAGCTTCAGAAAGGCTGCAGCCTTCTGCCCTAAGGCAGCAGAGCAAGGCCAGCCAGAGCCAGGCACCTGCTGCAGCCCAAGCAGGGGGGCTTCATATCCCAGTAAGGCTAATATTTGAGTAGCACTATTTACCAATACAATAAAAAAAACCCCATTACTAACCTCACTAACCTTTTATACTGTTATCTTTCCAGCAATCCTGACACAGAAGAGCTCTGTGGTAAGTTCTTTTTTGGGAAAGAACATAATATATGCCTGCAGCAGCCCTGTGCAAATAAACATGCCATGTGATTTTTTTTTCTGTTTAATCTTTGTAGCTCAAACAGAAAATAATTTTCCACTCAGAGAACTCCTGGGAAAATGCAGATGGCTTATAATCTTTCCAGACTGTCACCCCTATGTGCAGAATTTACTTTGAAAATATTTTTCCTAATCGGTATTTCACACTCTCTGAGATTCAAGATCTGCTCTGACATAAAGATGATAGATAGATAGATAGATAGATAGATAGATAGATAGATAGATAGATAGATGACTTGTATTTTATTTCCCTTTATTGTGAGATATTTTTTCTAGTTAGCTTCTCACTTTAAAACTTGTCATATACCCCACTAAAAGAGAATTCATTACTTTCCTCCTACAATAAAACTCCTGCAAAGCCTAGATTTTGGGCTAGTTACCCATTTCTGTACCTCATTCTGAGCTGTGAGTCATTTCCCCAACACCCTGTTTGCTCTTAAGCTTATCTTACAGCACCTATTCTTGCAGCAGAAAAAAATTTACAAATGGTTTTGCAGGTTCTCTCACAAAATGTCAGAAAAAAAAATCATACTTGTCAACACCGGCCAATTTTCTTTTGTTTTCCTAATGGTCAACAATGCTGAAGACCTTTAAAAGCTGAACATATTGTCAAGTTGAATACCAGCTCGTTTACTCACCCACAGGGTGACATGGCCAAGAACCCACTAAAAGACACCTCACCCTGTGGCTTATAAATATATGACAAGAGGCTCATCTGAAGTGAACTGGGCTGTGACAAATTCTGCTGGTTGAGCATCTGGCCAAAACTGAGTAAACCTGGCTGAGGCAGAGAGGTGGTTTTGTTCCACAGGGGATTTACTGCACTTGATGTTGCACTGGAGGGTTCAGCCTTGCCGGCTGAGGGAGTGTCAGTCCAGCACTGACTCTGTTTGCTGTCTGTTTTAGTTAAATACAGGCTGCTTCAAATGCCTTTTGAGTCTTTCAAATGTTGCCACTAGGAGGTTTCTCATCCATGATTCTAGTACTGAGTTTATTCAATATGTTTAAGCTTGTGATTATACAACTCAGAGTTAAATCAGTTCACCTCAGAAATGAATCTAAAGAACATCCAGGGTACTAATTCATAATATGTTTTAATCCTAAATAATTTCATTCAACCTCTGAACAATGCCAGGTCATGTCACAGTGTTCCTGGTAACTTATGTTTTCATGATGCCCCTGAGAAGCTCATGCTGACCTCTTAAAAGCCCCAAAGAGTTGCTATTCATCATTTCAAAAATCTCCTGTCTAATCTTGTTCTTCCTGTCTGCCATTTAGATGTTGATTTTTGTGCTCTTACAGATGGTCTGATATCTAAATGCTTTGTCTAACACAGTCTCTAAGCTTTAACATGATTTTATTTATTTTTCACACTTTTTCCTTCCTGTGCTTCCCTCTATTGTATTTCACCACATCAACTAAATGGGAACTCTGGTCATGATTTCCCAGGATTGCTTCCTCTTTTTGCTGTAATGCCTCTGATTTTACATCAGCTCTTTCTGTTAAAAAGCCCTTTGCTTTGAGAATCTACACAAGGATATCCCACAATTTGTTATTTCCATGATTTTTATTAAAATGAATTTTGCATGCATAACATTTGTTGAAAATATCACAGCAGCTGGGACTAGAAGCTTATCTGACCAACTCATGGTCTCTTCATTTCTCAGAGAAACAACTGCCCTCAGCCAACCCTGCCTCACAGCAGCCTCCACTTGATATTACCTGCTCTAAGGGCTTTACCAGAATTCTTCATTTTTGTATCAATATAATCAAATTCACCACATACATATGAAAAATTAATTTCCTGCTAGTAACTGTAGACTATTAGACTGAAATTTCAGTTTACAACGAAAATAAGTTTATTTTGAAAATAAGTTTGTTTCAGCTGTCAAATTGATACTTATATTTTTCATAAATTTGGCAACTCTTTTATTGAAAAAAAAGTTTTGAAATACTGATTTAGGTATTTTAAGTACACCAGGGACGATTATGCAGAGAAATATTACAAAATTTAAACAGAAAATTATTCTATTCATTGTAATTCCTTTCCATTTTGAATTTAGATATTTAATAATGCCACAACTGAATTCAGACTTGATAAAGCTGATATTTAATGAAATACTGGTTTTTCAGGCCATTTGTAAGTGATGTAGGATTTTATCTTCTTTCAGACTATTTTTCAAAGCACTTAGGAGAATATGAAAATGTTCTATCTGTCTTGGAAGACTTAAACATAACCATACTGAAGGCAATGGACAAAACAAAGAAAGTAAGTAAAAATTGTGGAATTTCCTTTACATTGTATATTTTGTTTGTTTGGAGTATTTCTGGTAGTTTCCTTATCTGAATTTACTAGTTCATATTTAAGTTCTTGCAAATGTACATGTTTGGAAGCAAAATCCAGTAAGAAAAGGCTTGTCAAAATGGTTGTATACTAAATCTTTAAAGTTCTGTCTGCAAACTATTACAGTTTGGATATAGGCAAATTTCTCTTTGTGAATGGTCTGAAGAATGTTCTTTGCATTGTTGTTCGAAGAGGGTTCTACACCCCCTGCCAAACATGAGTAAGCATCAGCACCAACATTTGGAGTAGACTAAATTTGAAAAAAATAATGTGGTGGGTTGAGAGAAATCTCCTGGCCAAGAACAAGATTCCATTTCCATTTGAGGCATTTTAAACAAAAGCAGTGATCACAGAGCCTGCCAAGAGGAGGTGTTAGAGCTGTTGCCCACCAGCACAACAGGAGGACCTTTACCCTGGAGAGAGGAGAGGTTTCTCCAGGGGGGAAGGTCGGTTTCTCCACCCACACATCTGACTGGGAATGTGGCCGTGCTGCTGGATGTGCCAGGCAGCCGATCCACCTGGCACTCAATTCCTTGTGGTTGTACCTGCTCCTGTGTTCAGGCCACATCCCAGCTGTGTGTCTGACCAAGAGTGCCTCGATACATTGGGTTATTCACTCCTCTTCCCTGGCTGAACTGTTAAGTGTCCTGTGCAAGGTGGAACAGCTTCAGAAGGTGAGGGAAAGCACAAACTAGGGAAGTGAACCCAGATCCTCCAAACCCAGCCACAGGTCCACAGCAGGCTAGTCACCAAAACCAGAAATTTCAGCCAAAATTATTCTGTGAGATCCCAGGGGGTCAAAAAATCCAGGGTTTGGTTTTTTTTTTTCAGTCAATCAGTGGAGAGATCAATGTGGAGAAAGCTGTGCTTCTTTAGTGAAGCTGTTAACTTTGGTATTTGGGTGTTTGCAGGAGTAAAGTACTCATACATTTTACATACCTTGCCAAAATAAAAACCTAAAAATGTAGCTTATTTATTTAGAGCTTGAGCCAGGAACCTGAATGTCTCTTCATTCATGCTGTGCATCCTCCACTCCTAATGAAGTGAATGGGCGCTGACTCACTGTAGTGTTGAGCTGGATGTTTAAAAGCAAGAGATTGGTTCATTTTAGCTATGCATAACTTTAAAAAAATAGGCATGTGTATAAAATACTGCTGCTGAAGGACAGGACATCATCTCATAACAACTGGAAGTAAATAAAAGACAGCATTTAAGAATTACTTTAGAAGTTAATTACAAGGAGGTGTCCCAGTAGAGTAATGAGACTATAAAATATATGTACTGGCCTGACTAGAAATATGGATAAGAAAATCTGCAATATTAATAAGTGTTTCATTTGTCTACTTGAAGAACTCATCTAAAATATAAACAAATAATAATTTCTTTGAATTTTATTTTTTTAAACTGAAGATTCAAGCCTAATGAGTTCTCTGTCTTTCAGGAATACTTCAGCTGGCTATTTGTTTCAGATGGCAGAACTAGAGGAAGGTTAACACTGGAAAAGCATTTTTAATTCCATTTAGTAGAAACTGTGTGTGGATACAATCAAACAAAAAGGGTGTCCTCAAATATTCTAAAATAGAGCTTTCTGCCAAAGATAAGCTCAGCCACTACAGCTTTGTGTGGAAATTAAATTTGCAATTCAAAATTTGGATTGTTTTTAACAGGAACTCTGTCCTCAGGAAACAGATATGTTATGTGACCTCATTACCTGATAAATCATTGGGGTGCAAATATTAAAATTTCTGTCTTTAATAGTTCAAGTTTTACTTAAGTTCATGGTCTAAAATCTGGACTACAGCCATCTCAAATCAGAGCTGGAGGTGCAGCAAAAGTTAGTTAGCACATTGAGATAGCATAATAAATGATGTTCATCACCAGTGACACACAAGATGAGGCAGCTCATAGCTCAAGCTGACTCTCTGTTCATGCAAACAGGTGCCCAGAAGTGATTGGTCTGGTTTTAAATGGTCATTGACATGCATCCCAGGCAAGACTTGGGTTTCCTCTCCTAGTGCAGCATAAAACTTTGTCACCATTCTGCCACTGCAGCCATTGAGTCCCTTGAACAGTCACTGAGTAGTAGCAGCATTTATTGCTATCTTCTAAGTGATGCCCTAGTTGGAAAATTCATATATAGAGAAGTCTGGAATTGAAGACCTACAATGCGAGACCCACCAGCACACAGTGTATCTACAGTGGCTGAATCAGTTTCCACTGACCCAGACCAAATTTCCAAGGACTAAATTGTCCTATTAAAAACCAAGAGTAAAGACTGCCAAGATTGAATCTGAACTCTACCCTGCAAAACATGGGACTGATTACAGTCCCAGTCCTCAGAGTTGCCATGACCCTTCCATCCCCTCTGACTTCGTGGATTGAACAAAACTCAGCACCTCTAACTATCAGTCTCTGCTAAACTTCTTCAGAGTATGTTCCACTTCAGGTGAAGAGTTCATTCTTCTTAAATATTTAGTGGGTAAAGGAGCAACTTGGTACTTTATTGAGTTATTATTGGTTTTAGAATCAGACATAAAACCACCACTCAGTCTTTCCTATAGAAAATCCCCATCAGTTAAAGTTGCCCATATTGAGTAAGTACTTCCCACAAGAGGCAGCTGCAGAATTGAAACCCCAGAAAAAGTCTTCAGCTCCAGTTTTCAAGGAAATCCTTGAGAAGGAAGATGTGTCAGTCTTCAATGAAAAACATGGATTGGCATTCTTGAAAAAATCTAAATTCCTAATCTATCACAGGGTGCAATCATTCAGGAACAAGCTGCTTCAGCATGGGTACACTGCAGGGTCATAAGTCCTGCCAGCAAAGCTGCTCCAGCATGGGCTGCTCTCCATGGGTCCACAGGGGCACCTGGGCAGGCTTCCCACAGGATCACAGCATCCTTTGGGCATGGATGTGGTGTGGGTCTCCTCCAGGGGCTGCAGGTGAATATCTGCTCCATTGTGGATGTCCATGGGCTGCAGGGGCACAGCTGCTTCACCATGGTCTGCACCAGGGGCTGCAGGGGAATTCAGCTCCCGTGCCTGCAGCACCTCTTGCCCCTCCTTCTGTGCTGACCTGGGTGTGTGCATAGCTCTTTCTCCCATATATTCCCACTCTTCTCTTCTCTGGCTGTACTTTGCTTTTCTACAGTAATTTTTTCTCTCCTGTGTCTGTTATCCCAGAAGCAACACCAGCAGCACTGATGGGCTCAGCCTTGGCCAGTGGCAGGTCCAACTTGGAGCTGGCATTGGATCTATTGATCATAGGGGCAGCTCCTCACAAAAAACATCCCTGTAGTCCCTCCCTTCCCCCCTCCCCAAACCTTGCCAAACAAACTGAATGCAGTATCCCACCAAGAGCAAATGGCACTTGGCTATGGACTCCTAAATTTAAATCAAGATCAAACAAATTGTCCCCATCACTCCGAATGATTTCCATGTGTAGATATTTTTCCCCAACAGATTAGCAGGAGCCTGGCTCCTGCAAGGCAATTTCAGCATGATTTCTGTGTACTTTATTGCCCTCTATAGTTGGAAAGAGCTATCAGCACAGCTTTCTTGAACTGAGTTTTCTCCAGCCTTCCAGTCCTCTATCTGAAAGTGAAACCATCACTCTCTGTGGCAGAAAACATTCCAGCGTGTTAGCAGGTTCAAGAAGCTTTGACTTCCTTTCACTGCTCTGGAGCCAGATCCCTCCTGCCAAACCAAACTAAACAGCATCTGGGAAGACAGGAAGCCCTCAGGAGTGTAGGAACCATTTATGCTCCATTGCTTGATGGGAAGGTGATAAGCTAAAACTGCAGAGAAATACATTTGTCCAAGAACGTATTTCAGCAGGGAAAAGGCTGAGTTGCATTTACAAGCAATATACTTCATTACAAACCCCATCTAACCAGAAGATGGTAGAGGAGCTACAATCTATTTTGGTACTGTTTTCCTGTGTTTTATCCTTACAGCAGGAAGGAAAAACATCTGAGGAGTTTTAGAGGGATTTGTGGCATTTGGTATTTAATAATTTCTCGCCTTAGGATGGAGAGTCTGCATGAGTTGCTTATACTAGAGTGGTAAGGACAGGTTAATCTTTGGTGTCCCTTGGTTTTCTTGCTCCTGCCAAGTTGATATTTTCCAGATCAAAGTACTATCTGGATAGCTCTGTTTATTGCATTTCTTCTTCATCTTATGTACAGGAAGCAATAAAAATTAAACACTCAGCAAAACTTTACAAATTACTTCTTTAGGCCTTTTTTTCTGACATCTTTTATAAAGCATATTTAGTTAAAATACTTAATCTTTTTTATTACCCATGTGAGCATAACACTTTCAGCAAGCTGGATTTTTATTACATTCTCTAGCTTGCAGTCACATATAAATATAATTAAGAAACATTTTGCAACCCACAGCTCTGAAAATGAAATCTGTCACTGAGTTATGATGTGGATAGGTAAAACAGACCATTTCTTTAAGGCGCTCGACATCTCAGTTCTATTGACTCGAGAACATTGAAAATCAGAAACTTAGAGATTAAAGAACATGTCTTCCCTAAGTTACCAAGCTATAAGATTGTTGGTGTTTGTCAGCTATTTGGTAAGAACAAGTTTTGCTCTATCATTTTGATTTCTGGTATTGCTATAGTGTATTGCAAATGCAACCTTCTTCTGCTGGTGAGCTATTTGGTACTCTATAACCTAGCAAAAGCTCATTTAATCACCAAAAATCTAATTTCGACACGAAGTTAAATTGACAGTATAAAAGTATTCAGGGGTTTAAACAGTTATCTAAAGATATTTTAGAAGATCTGAGATACTCAAGGATGTCCAAGATGTCTCCACAGGCCTGACAAATAGTACACTGGACCTCTAGGAGACCCAGGGGCAGCATGAGACCTCCTTCTGGGGCAGCAGCTGGAAACCAGGTGGATCTTTGTAGGGCACCAACTCCAGTTTAGATACTTGAATAGCTCTGAGGTCTCTGAGGGTTTTTTCCCCAGAGGAACTGTCTCTCAGAGGAAGAGCAGGTGATGTTTACCCTAATCTGTGAGTATCTTTTATCAGTCATTGCACCCATTAGAATTTCACTTTTTCGTTGGCTGAAGAGCACCGCCCTCTCTGCCTGACTCCTGCCTTCAATTTCATTGTTGGTAGAAGTCTAGCCACAGCAGGCTGGTGGCCAAGTGACTGTGCCAGGGGGATTTCATGATGGCACATGCTCCCTGCTCCATGATTCCAGTGCCTGTTGGCTTGAGCCTCACCTGTTGTGGAACTGACAATGGTCTTGCCATAGAGAGTATCCGCTCTTAACTTACCAGAATTGAGACTGTTTGCACTGGCACACTGGCAAAGTGGTGGGAACTGGGAATCACTGGGAGTGACTGAATGTGGCAGAGCTGCTTCCTCAGGAGAGCAATACTAGGTGACCATGCAGTTATTTCTTTTCCTTGTACATGCAGGATCTGTTGAACACTCAGGCTCACTCAGACTGTGACCTGCCTCCAAAGGGACTTAAGACTGATGCCTTGAGAAGCTGAAACAGAGGCTAGACAGAGTTAAAGGAATAGGTGAGTATTTATTCAGGTGCCTACAAAGCCACACCCTGGCAGCACCAGAGCCACAGCAGTGACTGTGCCCGGGTGGCTCTAAGATGGAAGCAAGAGGGCCAGTCACGAGATCTTAGGCCTTTTATCAGTTCCCATTCATTTGCATATAAAGGTGAACTGTCCAATCAATAACCCCAAGCCACAAAGCTTCGTCCTCCTTGCTTGCCTCCTTTTCCACATTGTTTATGCTCCGGGCCTGGAGTTGAAGAGTGTCCTTGAGTTCCCTGCTAGGACAAGACTGCCCTACACCCATCACCCTGTGAAAAGATCCCAGCACAACTTCATATAAAGCAAAAGCAAATATAAAGGCAAAAGTTACCTACCAAAGCAAAACAGAAGAACCCAAGCCTAAGGCATCAAGACCACCACAGCTGTTGTAAATGTGATCCAGTCACCAGCAACAAAAAGCTTCATATCTTAACTGCTACCTAGATTATCTTGGTTATATTTATTAGATAGTATATTTTAATTTCAAAAGGAAATAGTGCTATAGATTCTAAGAAAAAAACCCCTGAAACTGGTTTTTACAGTTCCAGTTTCACTGCATCCAGTGAGTAAGAGTGTAGCTTGATCTGATACAAATTTTATCTCAAGTGCAAATCCAATTACTGCAATGCAAGAGCAATCTCCTGGATAGACTTGGGCAGGAC
Organism: Nicator chloris; assembly: GCA_013400495.1. Lineage (NCBI taxonomy): Eukaryota > Metazoa > Chordata > Aves > Passeriformes > Pycnonotidae > Nicator > Nicator chloris. Next base: position 53,311 of record WAAE01018500.1, on the reverse strand, counting down.
TTTTGAACAGCCAATGGAAAACATTTCGTTTTTCCACAGATTAAAGCCAGAAGGTGCTTTGGCTACATCAGTTAATGCACACTTTTTCAACGTGATGGTCTCTGAGTGCACACTACTCCTGTAAAAACTGAGGTACTGTTCTTCTTTTGGAGACAAAAGCACAGCAGGCTTGCATGGAAAGGAATGGCAGACAACACAGGACAATAGGGATGAGACGCTACAAATTTTCTTCTTTTCAGACTCTGTAAAAGTCTGATTCTTTGCTTTGGAGGGACTTTCCTCCCTCCTTTGCATCTCTTTTATGAAAGACACCTATCTATCTGTGATAGCAAAGGGCCAAAACAGGTGAACTAGCAAAATGCATTTGAGCAGTTGTTATCAAAATTGGTTTATTTAAGACTGGTTTTCATGCAGCATTTACATACGCGAAACACAAGCATTAATTTTAGGATGAAAACAAGACAATTCTTCAAGATGAAAACAAGACAATTCTTCAGTGGAGCTACGAAGTTCTTGAATAGCCTTCAAGTCTTTTGGGGGGAAAAACCCGTAACTTCTTTTTACATGTTGCTTGCAAAAACATAGAAAGGGGGGTGTGTAGTGTGCAACAGCAAGATGTTGTATCAACACAGCAAGTCTAATTATCTCCTTCTATGAAATCATTAATTTTTCTGCTTTGCTCAAAAAACCCCAAAGCCAAGCAAAGTCAGTGCAGCCTTATTAGTACTTGAAAATTTCTTGAATAGTCTAAAAATAGGAGCCAGTAAAGTAAAAGAGAAGATTATAGGAGCTAAGAGAGTAACAGGGGTTGAAATTCAGTTACTGATGGTATATTTATGGTAATTAGGTAAATCACTGCAATCTTGAGAGTTGATAGCCATTATAAACCAGAATACCTAGATTTTTTTTTACTTGCATATTTGACTAATAGTCACAGTAGCATTTATGTAAGTCTTATCTCAAAACAAATTATCTGGAAGAAAGTTAGATAAGCCTTTGTTAACAATGGTGTTCCACAACCAACATTCTGTTTGAGCAAAAAATGAAGTTTTAAATTGCTTTTTTGTTTTTGCAACAACTGTGTTAAATTGGCTGGCACCCATTTTTCCATGAGGTTAGAACTTATTAACATTTTTCACAGAATCTAGTCTTGTTGTCTTTGAAATTGCGCTTTTCACAAATGCGCCTTTCACAGAATTAATGCAATGAATAGCTGCTGCACAAGAATAACAGGTACTGCTCAGTTTATCCTGAGTATTAATGTTCATGCACTGACTTGGAAAACAGTTCATTTGTTCCTTTAGATTTATCACTATTTTTTTTTTATGTCAATAAAAAATCATAGAATCATCAAGGTTTAGAATAATTCCAGTTGGAAAAAATCCTTCAGTTTATCAAATCCAACCATTAACCTCCTGACACTGCCAAATCCACCACTCAAGCATGTCCCCGAGTTCCACATCTACACATCCTTCAAATACCTCCACCACTTCCCTGAGAAGCCTGTTCCAGTCAGTAACTGAACTGACTGTCTCTTAACTGAAGAGAGGAATGCTGGTGATAATGATAAATATATCACCAGTTCCAGCCTGCTTCAAGGCAGAGAGGACCCTACCAATAAATGCTGTTTTTATCTGGGAACATTATTAAATTATATTTTGAAATTTTTATTTTTGTTTATTTTTAAGATTGTGACTGTTAGTGCAAGTCAAATCAAACTAAGATGAATTCAAAAAGTTGCAAGCAATTAATTCTGAGGAGTCATGTGAGGATATTCCAGACATTCATGCCTTTCCTCTTCTAGCTCCTTATCAGAGTAATGAAAACTCTTGGGAACTTCCTTGATCTTTTTTTGTGGAAGTTTTATACCTACTGGGTCAGAAAGACACAATGCTCAAATTTTTCCCATAAGCAGAAAAGAAGTGTTTAGTCAGGAATGAAGATAAAATGAAAACCCCCTCAATTTAATATTCATACCTCTAAATAGAAGTTACTTCACAGCAGGAAAATAAACATTTAACTACCCACACTCCTCTTGATACCTATCAGAACCACCAGTGGCTTTGATGTTTTCAATGCACTGTTGCAAACTTCCCCCTGGAGCAATGGCATTACACATTTCCCTGCTACCTGCTAATATCAAACACAGCCCAAACAGTTTCTTGTCTCTAAGCTATGTGATGCACCTCATAGCACTTGAATAGGAGGTTTTATGCATGCATGGATTTTGTTCATATTATTATTGCAACCACAGTGTGTTACTCCCTGAGTAATGCCAGTACAGGAGAGTGATAGACTGTTCTGAGACATGCTGTTACAAATGTGTGACGATCTTCTTTCTAATTAGCCATGGCTGCCTGTTTTATCTCATTGCTGTTATGTCAGAACTGCAGATGGTTAGTAGAAATTGTCACTGTTCCAATTCTCTAGGTAGAATTTAAACACATAATTTATGCTAAATATTATACTTGGATAAACTTGTAAAACTTGTGCCATATTCAAAGTTCAATCTAATAATTGGGCACACCCTGCCTTTGATCACTTTTACAGTGAGGATGCTGTAAAGGATACATTTGTGAAATGTCAATACATTGAACATCTCTCAATGGCTTCTGGTGAAATTATGATTTTATTCTGATGCTGTTTTGATTTCTTCCTACAGTCTGAAGAATTAGATCTTAGGGATTTCATTTTAGTGAAGTTATTCTGACTAATTTTATAGCCTCAATTTAAAGTTGTAACCCAAGGACATTGTCCCTCTAATTTGGGATCTAAACATACAGGGCAGGAGGCATTCCATGATAAAGGGAAACTGAAATAGATTATTCCTTACTGAGTTCTACTCAGTGATAACTGCTTTTCAGTTGTCTTGAGGGTATTTTCTGTAAAGGTAAGCATAAATATTTTTGTGAAATTATGTTTAATATGACGCATAGATAGGAAATGGAAAATTGCTAAGTAATGTATCAGTAAGACGTGTCCCACTCCTCCTCCATCTCAAGGAGCTGCTCTTGTGATAAATGGAGCAGCACAGTCAAGTCATCCAGGGGAGAGGGCTGAGGCTGGTGCCAGAGACTGAAAGGATCCAGAGTTGCTGAACCTTGGTACCCCTGAGATGGGAACTGCGCTAGGAGATTCCTAAATCCTGCCTCCTCTCCCTTTATAGAAGGAGAACCTCTTCTGCACTTTTTAAGATCGCCTTTAGACACTTTTAAAGACCACAATGACCTTTTCCACAGGGAAATCACTAATTATGTGCATTTTCAGTTGCATTAAAGGAAACACCAGTCTTTGCTGCTCTCAAAGGTCACAGTTGCCTCTTGATGAGGAAGATGTGGAAAATTACCCTCATTCATTCACACTCAGTAAAACTAACAAGCAGAACAATATGTTAACACAGACATATTTCATCTGGACTGCCCAAAGTGTAATGGTGCAGTGTAATGTGTATGCAAGTTAACAGTAACTTATAGCTAATGAAATTCAAGAAATGGTCCATTTTTCTAGTTTATGTACAGACACCATCTGTGGGTCCCATTACTGATTGGTGGCATGATGCACCAGCAATACAAATGCTGGGCATGGCAGTTAAGCTGGTTCTACCATAATATAAACTTAATAAATGGATGCAAAAATGTTGTAACAGTGTGCCTTTAGTAAAATACAAAATAAGGTATTTTCAAAGGAAATAGAGTGGTGAAATGATACCAAAGTATGGCTACTGATTTCTTAGTGCTGAGAACTGGGCTTGAGGTTTAAATTGAATTGTAATGGACAATATCTTTCTCTCCATGACTTAAATCACAATTATTTAGATCATTTTTATATGCTGAATACCTTCTTCTGTGATCTTTGAAGAACTTTAGAAAGACAGATAGTAGTTACTTTTCAGTGGGCAGGAGTTGAAGCTGCCCAACATTGCTGTGATGTCAGAATTTCTTGACACAGCAATTCTTTAAAGATAATAGTAAGTAATTTATAATTTTTTGCTCAACTACGTGCATTAAGAGTGTTAAGTAATTCCACATAGAATAGTTGTAAGCACTAATATTTAGGTAAAATATACATAAGGAAAGAGTCTCTGATAATTCTAGGCTGCCACAGATGATGTTAGCATCCTGCCTGCCTTTCCATCTTTACAAAAATAGCTCTGTAAATCTGATAAGGTAACTCTAAAACATATCTAAAGATCATAAGGACCTTTTCCATAGGAAAGCCTTTGAATATAGAAATTATGGGACACGAATATAAAGGAAAAAAAGACTAAATCCCAGTGCAATGCAAAAACTTGGAGCAGTTCTAATGAAAAAAATCCTGTTAACTTTCAGATTCAGGAAAGGTTTTCTAGGTAGGTTTTTTTTCTGAAGGAGTTAGAAAGCAGTAGCCTCAGACAGCACCAAGTATTACACAGCTAATGTTTATATGATAAAATAAAGGAACAAAAATCAGTCAAAGGGTGTTAAATTCAGAAGGCAACCTCTCTCATGCAGTCCATCAGCCAACTGCTCGTGGGCTTTTTCAGAGGAGTATCCTAAGCATGTGCCCTGTTCAAAGACTGTTCCCACAGTCGGTGTCTGAGACAGGCCAGTGGGCTTGAGAAACATCTTTTCACAAGAGTGGATCTGAATTAAAACTTTAAATTCATTTCCACAGCTGCCAGTCTTATTTTGGCTTTTCCACACTTGAGGACTAATGTGGTGCTGCCATCAACTGGAGATAATGATGTAAAGAAAAGGGTCTTTTTGAATAGAAATTGTGTTGTGTCACTGTGTACTTGGGCTTCTCAGTTTGAGTGGGAGTTGTGCCTACACCTGGAAATTCAGAGATCTTTTTGTCCATCAACAAAGGTTGCTTACGTGGTTTACATGTATAAACATGGAAACATCCAACCTGCTTCCTTTCTGAACCTTCCCTCTGATATAGGGAATAACAGGAGAAATAAGGATACACTTTTTATTCCCTATAGGAACCCACTAATAGGACTTTTCCTGAAATTGAATGCATCTGATCCTCTGGTGGGCTGCCTGTAGGACAATCATTTGGGTACCTGCTAGGCTTTGCTGACTTCTTTTTAAGTCCCTGGACAATTTAATATCAAATGTAGAAACCAAACCACTGCAATATAAAGAGCTCTGAAACGACTAAGATGACTGACTGTTTTGTTTGTTTTTTCCAGCTTTATGATTTTTTTTTCATACACAATGACCTCCATGTTAAAAGAAGAAATAGCCAGGCTTTTGCTTGTCAGAGCTTCTTCCTAGAATATATGGCCTTATTCTTTGTTAACATCTAGCTCTATAAACTCTCAATCATCTGGGTAGCCATTATCCATCCAAGGGTTTTAGCTGAATTTAGTACAATGATCTCTGTGATGAGGGTTTGTAGAATCAAGGATCAAAATATTTTTGAAGTTACTTGGCTATATGGATTTTTTCCTTTTTGTTAAAGACAATAGGGAAAGCAAAATACAAACTGTTGTATTTTATGGACAAAGATCTGGAGACCTTTCTGTTGGAAATGTAATTTTCTTTTTCTGTTAGAAATGTAATTTTCTTGTTTGTTTTGCTGTTGGGTTTGAGATCCCTGAAGTACAGGAGTAATACCCTGTGGTTTTGTGGCAGCATCTTGACTGTAGGAGTCAAGCAGGTTTTGAAAGTCTGAGGGTGCACTGAGCATGCACAGTGTCTGTGTAGCTCTATTCATGCCAGTTCCTCTGCAGAAGAACTCTGTGTTCCTCTAATGCAAAACTCCTGTGAAGGAAGAAACTGTGAATGATTATTTAGGTCAGGTCAGAACCATATCATGGACAGATACTGACCTTGAGATTTGTGTCCCTCAAAGATTTAGGTTTATGCCAGCTTAACTCTCTTCTTTTTTTTTTTTTTTCTTTTAACTTCTTTAATGACCTAATCAAAACTAATCAGTAATAGTGAAAATCCAGAAAATAATTCAGTGCTCTCAGTCAGTATTTCTTTTTATTTCATTCAAAAGGGAACATAGAAGCACTTTTTTGAGAACAGCGAGAGAAGAGCTATCCCACAGGTTTTTCCTTAAAAAGTCTCCTGTGTTTCTGTCCAGAAAAGATACAACAAAACCAGAAGTGCTCTCAGTTCAGTGGCCAGGAAAATGCTTAGCTAGAAGGCTTTGGAGGAACAACAGCCTGTCATCAAATAATCCTTATTCTAGCACAGGTATGGTATTTCACATTTTAAAGATATTTAAAACACGTGCATACACACATATACAGAAAAATATACACATATCTTCCTCTCAGAAATTTAATTTAGACATGTAACTAACTCAGATACTTTACTGACAGAAGACAATTTATAGAAGGTATTAACTGAAAACAGGAAACTGAGGAAAATTAATGCATATCCATAGATCTGAAATTATAAAAGATAAAAATTAATTAATTAATTGTGGGCAAAACTATGTGTTTTGGATTGATTCAGCATTTTTAGGTAATCTTTATTGCCTGCAGATATGAATGAAAAGGTGTAGGCTATAACAGCCAAGTTCTCTGCCATGACTCACATCTCAGCTGAGGGGAATAAATAATAAACAGAAAGGGAAAATACAAAACCTGAGAGAAAATAATATGTTGTTTAAGATAATACAAAGAAAAGTCTGCAGCAGCATTTCTGCTTTGGAAAATGATAGAGTACTTTGGTTACTGGGATTCCTTGGAAGCAGTGACATTAAGCATGAGGCTGCAGTGAAGACATCTCCATGCTTAGTGGCATGTCCCAGAATCAAGTCATGAAGAAAACAATTCATAGAGTCAAATCATGCTTCCCTTTAGTTTCACCTAAATGAAAATTGAACTAGTTGCAGCACAACATTTGAGAAGCCAAATAAATTTCAGGGTAATTTTTTTTTTAATAAAAATCAGGAATACACTATGTATCATCAACTTAGTAATACTTTATAAATGTTTATCATCTATGTTTACAAAAGGTTGGATTGAGGAAGACAGCTAGTGGGTGATCCAGATAAACAGACTCCAGAAGCTGATTGATAGACTGGAAAAGAAGGTGTGCAGGCTTTTTCACCTGTTTCTTCTTTCAGTAAAGCAATCCTTAAAACACAAATGTTTTCAATGCTCCAGCTGTAACATTACCTAAGAGAGCTAACAATCATTAAACACCTACATTTTTCTTCTACCTTCCTCTTTCCTATTCATGACATGGTTTTTCTATGCTTCCCTTTCCCCCTCCCATCACCACAGATTCAACTTTTCATAAAGATGTGAAAAATTGTATTTTTCTGTGACTGGAGGATGTTAATGTATTCAGTTATGCTTGTTTGGGGGAACATGCTACAACTTTTAGATCTGATAATTTCCTCTTCCTCTTCAAACTTTCCCATGAAAGCTTGACAAAGCTTTGTTTTGTTTCCTCTTTTCCCATCAGAGAATACTCATTTATAAAGATTCAACTGCTTTCCTTGTCAGTACAGTTCAACCAAAATCTGATGCAAATCCTTCTTGGGAGCCGGGTGCAGCAGCCCCCAGAATCCACCTGTGGTTCCCACACCAAAGCAGAGCCCTCCAGGAGTCTGACAAATGACCCATCTGATCCAGCAATTCCAGGGCTTCCCAGTGCTTGTAAAATCCTGGGCCACATCTGTCAGTACAGAAACTGTCTATTCTGCTTGATTATTATTCAGACTTGATTGCTACCCTGGTGTTCAAAAGTTGTTTTATAATCTGTGTGTGATGGCTTCTTTTATTTTTTTTTTTGAGAAGAACACCAGAGGAAAAAGTAAGGTTATAAATTCCTGAGTTGTTTTCTGCATTAAGTTTCCCTATTGAAGGACAGACAGACAATTTCAGATAGGCACTAGGGGAGTGGCTTCATTTCAATGGATTTTGAGACCCAGGGTGTTTCTTCCTCCTTGTTCACTAGAGGTGAGGTTTTGGGTTGAAGTGCTCTCAGACCCAGGAGTAGCTGCAGTTCCAGCGCAGCTGATGCTGTTCCTCCCCACAGGTCAGTGCTCACCAGCAGTCAGCCTGTGCCAGGACCCCAGAGACACTGGCATGGGTCTCTTCACCAGCACCCACACACAGCACTCACGGGGACATGAAACAGCCTGATCCTGTTCTTTCTTTCTAGCTGATTGGATATTCCCCTGTGAATATTGTCATCTTCTATTTGTGGTTGGACCCATACCCCTTACCCAGGCACTGGCTCAGACCTTGGGTCATGGCACAAAAATGTCTCCTGTTACTCAAGGACTAGTCCAACTTGAGTTCAGTAGCAAGTTACATACACAGAAAATAGTTAAGTAAGGGATTTAACAAAAAACCCCCAATAAATGGTGGTGACTTGGCACAAGGCCCAGCAAGAGACGCACACTGACCTTTCTCTGCCGTTCCTCCCTCCCAAATAAAAACACTGCCCCTAATTACTTTTCCCCCTTGGTCCCAGTTTGGCATTTCTGTCATCTCAGCCTTATTTCTGAGTAGGTGCATATAGCCACCCTCAGCAGTGCTGGCTTTGCTCCAAAAGGAGCCCAGTATTCCCTTTGGTTATCCCTGCAGTCTGACAGTCTCTCGCATCACTTCTCCTTAACCAGCTGTGAAATTCAGCCATTCCTTGTGGCACTGTCCATGACTTCTGTCAGCTTCTCACTCTGCTCCTTGCTGTGCTCTGCAGCTCCTCGTGGTCTGCTCAGCCCAGTAAGCTCTGCCAGGGAATACCGGTGAGCCTCTATCCAACTGCTTCCTCCCTGAGGTCATTTCTGCATGGGAAAGGGAATTACACAGCAGTTGCCACATTAATGACGTTTCAGTAGCAGCTTGATCTTTTTCTGGATAGATATAAATTGGATTTTGAAATGTCAAAGTCCACCATGAAAGGTAAATGTGGCTTTACTCCCCACTCTGCTGTGGAAACAGCAGCTCACCGCCCTGCCACTGTTGCCACCTGGCATGGACTGATGCCAAAAGAATTTTCAAAGAATGTTACTTAAAAAAAGAAATAAACCTGGCATTCAGCAATAATGCAATGCAAATGTTACAGAAAGCAGCCAAACGTTTTGTGGTAAATAAACTTACAACAGGGATGCTTTAAAATGATCAAATTTCCTGCAGACAAATGACAGAGAACCTCAGTCTGAAAAGGAGCTCAGTGCCAAAGGGAAAGTGTCAGGGCATAGACCTCCCATAATTACCTCAATATAGTCAATATAAAACTTGATTAATAAAACATAGTAATCACATAAGTCTAATTTTTCCAGTAGACAATCTATTTATATCAACTTTTGCCTAACTTTGCATCTGCTTGGCTTTGTATCTCACAGCCATGTCTGACTGTGAGAGGTGTTAAATACCAGCTGCCTTTCAGCAGCTACTAAAAGCCCTTCTTTTTGACTTTGCCCTGAAACAGATTAGAAGGGATTGCACAATCGTGCTAAAAGGCAATTTCAGAAGCCACCACTTCTCAACTGAGGTGAGGCAGGATTGCAAAGGCATCTTAAAGCCCTAGCTCTGAGCTGCACGATTTTTTATTTCCAGGCTGCATGGTTCTGGGCTGGCAGGACCTCAGTTCTGCACACTGAGCTACTTGCATTAGGCTCAAGAGCCAAGGCACCCAGTGCGAGCCCTGTTCCCACAGGGATGGGGACGGGTGCCAGTGCTCACAGCCCCGGAGGTCACAGAGGCGGCTGTGAACCCCTGCCCACCTGTGCAGCCACGCTCTGCCCGATGACACAGCGTTACTGAAGAGCTACCAGAGATTATTTTTAACTCCTACAGTGGGCTAGCGAGTTATGAGTCAGTGTTCCTACTGGAAAGCTACCTGGTGAGGTGTAGATTTAGTGCCAAGTCGTCTGCTGTGTTCTGTCAAAGGGGAATTTAGCCATGAATCAGTCCTGTAATTTGTCTATTTTCACTCAAGTTCTAAGTTTAGATACACTGGCAAAGAAAACAATTATTTTCTTGCTACATTTAGAGAAACTTTGCAGTACTTCCTTGAGCCCTATTCCTTTCCCCTCTTTTTCCATATGTTTCCTGGGGAAAAAAAATGCCAGTGAAAGTGAACTTTCACTTCAGGAATACACATTTTTCCCTCAGTTTTTTTATCCAAAGTGTCTGCACTGACAATAAAGCTGGCTGTCTTTCCCTTCACACACACATTTCCTGACTTTAACTACACAGCAGTTTCTGAATACTTCACTCCTGCCTTGCTCTGCCACCTGCTGCTGGTGGAGGTCCTCTGTTCATTTGAATTCTACCTGCACATCTCTTGTTGGCTTTTCAGCGAGTACAACATCTGTGCTGGCAGAACGGCTGCTACCTGAGGTTAATCAGGCCTCACCCACGCGGGGAGTGAAAGAAAATGTTTCTCTTTGTTGCACAAGAACTGTGTTCAGTGAGAAGTGAAGCACCACTAATGGAGTTTTGCTCCAGCTGCTTATTGCAAATCCATCTGGTTTTTGGGTTTTTTTCAGGCATGTGGATATTTTTTAGAATATCATAATGGCACTGGGTTAGGAGGTACTACATATGCCTGGCAAGTAAAGGATGATTTTGTGTGTGCTACTGGTTGGTGTTTGTGTGAATCACTGATTCCTGAAGTGCACATCCAGTTTGTGTACCAGGTGTACTCACAGACACCTCCTTGCTGCTGCCCAGGCTGTCCTCACAGCAAGGCAGCAGTTCAGAAACCTGACTTGGGACATCATGCACATCTCTTTCAATGCTAGAAAACACCCTCTTGCAACCACAGATACCCTGCAGGGAAGCTTGTTCTGTGTAAAGTTTTATGATTGCACAATAGTAGCTGATAGCTCATTTCAAATTACCATCCTTGCTCATCTCCACAGTCCGTGTGACAATTTGAGAGGAGGTCTGTCTTTTCTCAATTAATTCCAACATACGTTTGGGAGCAAGCAGATTTGTTAAAATGAAAAATCACCTGCCAAACACTATAAATAGAACTTTACAAGACAGCCTGGGCTGGAATTAACCACTGAGGCATGCAAGATCTTGTAAACACTTGTATTTGACTTAGAAGTAATAAAGAAGGGATTTAACTTCCTGAGGTAGAACAGAATCTGGTTATTGGAATAGTTTGTTAGAAATGTAAGAGTGGAATACAGCTGTAGTAGTGACTCTTCTTACGATTTCTATTTTCTTTTCAATTGCCTCAAAGGACCTAAAGCTTGAGCCACTTGAAGAGGAAGTTTTGGAAGAAAATGCAAGATCTATAAGTACTGTTCAAGATAATGATTTTGACATTTTATTTTAAACACCAGGCTCTTTTGTTAAAGAATAATTTGGTCTCTTTTGTTAAAAAATAATTTTAAAAATCTTTATCCTCACTTTTTCTGGTGATAGGAATCCATTTTAGTTTGCAGAATACACTGTGCAAAAGTCAACAGAACAAAACTTAGAATATGTGAGCAAAACTTCTATATTAATTTTTTGCATTGTTTTCAAAGGATAAGAGTGAGCCAAAACCTTAACACACATAAGGAGAAAAATGTGTCCTTAATAAGATTTATCAAATTTGGCAGCAGTGTTTATGGGGTGGTAGCTTCTCTATTCCAAATGCTGCATGCATGCTTTAATCATTGTTGTACAGCCTCCCTCTCTCCCAAAAATGCTATAGGAAATCTTATGAGGAAAAATGGAAGAGTACATTGTGCTCATTACAACCTACAAAACCGAAATTGTGACCAGAAATAAACAAGTTTATGTCCCAAGATTGATATATTAGCATTCCTGAATTCATGAACCTAGCATTCATTCATTTGAACCTAACAAAATGTAAATCAAATACACATGAAAAAATTATTTAATCACAGGAGTTGTGTTAGATCTTTTTAAAATGAGATTACACAGACTGCTTATAATCCATGCTATAATAACATTCATAATCAAGGCAGAAACAAGTCAAACACCTGTACAAGAAATTAAGTTGTACTCATTAAGAAGCACAGTGTTGCTTTAAATATTCCATTAGTAAAGTTGACAAGCTTCAATAGATTAATCAATAAATAAACTACTTGAAAGACCTAAGTGATAATTATATTAATTCAGAATAAATAGGTCTTCTACACTGCTGACTGTTTCCATAGTCCTGTTTATAAAGACTGTTCATTTTCCTGCAGAATTATGGAGGGAAAACCCCCTCTCTATCCTTCACTTAACATGGGCTACCTTAGGCATCTCACTCAGGTGAGGGTCAGGGCTCTCAAAGATGAAAACTATGAAAGCGCCTTAACAAAAGCAACAAGGCATCCAGTGCAGACTGTGGGGATATGCTCTTATCCCAAACCTCACACCTGCTGGCATAAAGATCCATCCAAGGAAACACACTGAGTTTATTTCTGAACATCCCAAAGATCAGCCTTTGCTTTGCCCTCTTCTGACAAGACTCTCTCCTCCAGAGTTAGGAGAACTGTCTGAAGTGGACACTCATGCCTAGACATAAAAGCCTTGATACCTGAGCATTTCTACTTCTCCATTCCAGACCCCTGAAACAGGGACTTCAAACTTCAAGGGAACTTTTGTGGGTTTTCTTTTATGACTGTGGTTTGAAGGAAGAAATGCAGTCTTTTTTTCTTTAATGACTCAGATTATTTATGAAGAGAGAACCTATGAGACCTTTCTTGGTGGGTTATGTGTGTGTGTAAGACAGAGCTTTCCAAAGACACCTAGAACTAGAAGGAAATGTCAGAATGTGCAGATTTTAGGTACTATCACAAAATGACAGTACATCCCAAAGATGCTAAACAATATTTGCAGGCTTGTTAGATATGCAGGTCATAAATTCATGACTTCTGGAAGCTGACATTCTTTATTGGAAAACTCTTTTGCCATCCTGCATTTGTGCTCACCTGGCAAAGGAGCAACTTATCAACTTGTTTGCCAGTCCTCTGCTTGGACGCCTCTCAGGGAAGCCTTTAGGCTGTCATTGTAAAATCATAATGATTTCATATTATTATTATTTCATAAGAACTGGAAAAATTAAAAAGCAAAATTTTCAATTAAACTGTGTTTCTACTTTGCTCCTTATAAAATTAATAAAACATTAGAGCTGGGGTAAGAATAAATTTTAGTGGCTTACCACTGTACTTAATTTCTGAATTTAACATAGTGGAGAGATCTACCATCATACATGCTACAGACCATTATGAAAAACATATTGTTGTAATGTGTACATGATACAGAATCTTCAAGGGCTTCAAAGACTACCTATCACATCTCTAATTTATGAGTCTTGTTGCTATGAGATTATCACATTTAGGGTTGTATCAGTAGTGTTCACATAGACCAGAAAAATTAGGCTGGAAGAAGAGTGATCTTTCTGCAGTGGTTCTCTTGTAAAGGCAGACTGATGAGGAAAATAAAATTCTCTTATTGGCCAAGAAATAGAAAAAAAAAAAAACAATGAGAAGTCCTCCTGGCCTCCTCCCAGAAATGAACGTCCGGCAAAACACTTCAGGATGCAATTTAACAAATGGTGGCAGAAAGTTCCCTTCTTTCCCCAGGTTACAGGCATTTGGTAAGTCTGTAATGCCACCTAACGGATGGCTTTTGCTGCAGCTATAATTGACAGTGACTTGCTTTTCCCAACAGCTTTTGATATTTTTGCCATTTTACCATGCACTTTCACATACAGCAGGAAAAATAAATCATAAAACATTGCTGACTAAATTATGAAGCATAAGCTAAGACCAGTTTTCAAGCACATCATTAGTGATGTCCTCTACCTGACACTTGGCCACATGGAAAAATCTGTATATATGCTTTCTGTGCTATTTATCTAAACACCAATTTGAGTACCCAAGTGAATACTACCCTACACACTACAAAGCTTTTATGCTCAGGATAATAAGCAGGATGACTCTGTGTAGAGGATCAACAGGTATTCTGTGGGTCATTTTTCACTCCTGAGAAACTGTTACTTGAATAACTTAAGAACAAGTAAGTAGTACACAAAATATTTTAAAAGCATATCTGCAGCAGATATCAGCCTACCTGGCTTATTACTCCATTATACATATAATTCATTATTCCATTTGCTTTCAAACACCTAAATTCTGTGACACTTTGATGCATCTCTCATACAAAAGGATAACTTCTACTTATTAGGTGATCTTCCCTGAACAACCGTTTGATTAATTTTCTGTTTAGCATTTGTTTAGATAAATTACACTACTGGAGCAATATGAAAAATGAGTTTAATAAAAAATATTAATTAATAAAAATAAATATACAAGGGTTTTTATTTTTAAAAGCTCCGATAATTTTCAGTATGATCGCTGTGATCACTCATTTGTTAAGGTTATTAATTGGGTTGATTTGGGGTTTGGTTTTCTTGTTTTGTTCTGTGAGGTTTTTTTCAAAAATCACTGCATTTGTTCCTATTCATAAGCAGTTAGGAATAAAATGTATATGTCCAATAATTTTGGTTTGTTTCATTAGTTCTATTGTGAAATTTTTAGTGTTGCCATACAGAAGCTTCCATGTAATTTCCACTTCATTGTTTATGAGTTCTGGGAAAAGAACAATGCCTGGAATAGGTAAGTGTCAGGACTTTGGTGGCTTTCTTTTTTTTTTTTTTTTTTTTTTTTGGTAATACATAAAGTTTGGAAGGTTAGAAATCAATTGTGTAGAAAGACTGAGTACAAATTACTTTAAATTCTGCTAACTGATCTTTTGCCAAATATATCAAAATTAATACTTCAGAACAATACTTTCATTGCTAAAGACTTGAATATACTGAAACATAAATAAAAATGCCAGAAAGACAACGGTGATTATTCAAAACAGAAAAAGTCCAAAAGTGAGTACATAAAGATATAGCATTAAGTGGATGATAGCTCATCAGAGACAGAAAACCAGGAAGACAGCAGTATCACCAGTTTCATGGTAAAGAAGAAACAAAAAGACACAATTATTGAAACAGATGTGTCAGCCCACAGCACACTTCAGCATGCAAGTAGTTATGGGGAGCTCTCCCAAAACTTCCCAATTCACATCACAGGAACCCATCCAACAGACTCCCAAAGTGTCTCTTTTGGGCCCAAAATAGAAATTATGAAACATCCTACCAGCTGAACTCTTGCCTCCAGCAGGCAGATGACCAAGGAATTGAGTAGAGACAGAAGGATTGTCCTTACCTACATTTAGTTAAAACATTCAAATAAATCAACCCTATGATCCTAAATCTGTAGAGAGAACCTGTTCTTAGGGAGATGGAGAAGTCTCTTGCAGCTTTGTTGCTTTCCTTTCAAACAAAGCCCCAGTTTTCCTGGGTTTCCTATCACTGAGACTCAAGAACACTGGTAACACGTCAACACTGTACTGGGTCACAACCAAGAGATGAGCATCAGACTGACAGCGAGCTGCACAGAAGAAAACCTGTGTTTAATATAACATGCAGGCACTTCATAGCTTATCTGGTCTCCTCTCCCACTGTCACTGTAACTTTTGAAGCACAGAACCTCTGTACAGCATTAACTGGGAAATTTCTAATGCTCATTACAAAAAAAAGAGCCCCTTTAAAAAACCTGTTACATTTTTAGTTTTTACTATTATTTAGCCACCTTCAAGTGAATTACAGCAAGGCATTCCAAAGAAGTAACGTGGATTTCTTGGAAACTCCAGAGCTCATCACAACTATGCTACTCCCTGGTAAATATCAACTTTTCACTTTTTTTTTTTTTTTTTTGTTCCATGTGCAAGACCATTGCATAATACCACCTTTATTGAGATCTTCTTTGGTAAAGTATAGAGGAGAAAAGGACTCCAAATGTTTTTATTTTAACCACATAAATATAAAATGCATCAGCAAGGAGAACACCCACAGTGTTTTATTTTACATAGTGTGAAGTTACACAAACATACACTATTTAAGAAAATATATGGAATAAACAATACTATTTGTGAATGGTAAAATAGACCCCATTTAAGCTTTTCAAGGAAAAAAATGCTTTCTGATTAAGACTTCAGTTTATTCCTACTTACATTGACTTAAGGGAGCCTTAATTACTAATAATTGATATTTACTAACAAACTTGTCTTACACACTTCCTGCTATGTTAAAAAAAAGGCAAGGAGGTAAAGATTCCAAATGACTATTCTTAATACAAACCAATGAGCATGTAATATCTTTCTCCAAGAAACAAGAGTTATAAGACACAGTGCAGGTGCAGGATGAAGCAAAGAAAGCATCAGTCCCATATTTACAGAGAGAGGACAGTAATTTTTTTTATTTTAGGGAACACAAATCTATTACAATGAAGCCCTAATTTTTCATGTGTCTGAGTACAGACTAAATTTAAAATAATAAAACTCCACTTAGTAGAAAAATAAATGTAGTCCTGTACCCAGGGTTTGTCCTTAAAAGAAACCAGCCAAGACATCTTCAGACCTCATGAGCTTGATGTGAACACAAAATTATATGCCAGGGATTCCTGCAGAATCAGGAGACTGAAGTTAATGAACTGAGTATCTCTGTAAATCTTGTATCTTTACTAGGATATTGCTGGATTTAAGACAAACTTGATTGTAGGAAACAATGAAGCCTTTTCCCAAAATTCTTTGTGTCCAAGAGACTGCACATGATCCAGCAATGTTCCAGGGTAGTGTACTCTCGGGTAAAGTGCAATTAACATAAAACAAAATGTAAACATAATTTTTAAGTGCCTAAATATGGAAGTGTCTGAAATTGGATTCCAAGTACTCATTAAAGCATTTACTCTGCCGGCTAAGAAGGATTTCAGTCTGCAGCACTCTGTCCTGGCAGACAGTTACCATAGAAACAGCATTTCTCACTGTGCACTCCTTGCTGGGGTTGGAGGGGAAGGGGAGAATGAGAATTAATGCATTCACAGTTCTTTGTACAATTTTATACATTACCTGTAATTTAGAAATCTGTGCAATGATTTGAACTCTGTTTCATGGAAGAGCTTCCCACAACTGATTTATACAAATGAAATTTGTGTTTGAAAGACAGAAAATGACCTTGAAGTAAAAAATGATGGCTGCAATCCCACCAGTACACTTTACAAAACAATTTTAGACACCATAAAGTGATATCACTGTAAAATCAGAAGGAAAAAAACCCTAAACTTGTCTGCAATTAGAACACAGATAGTCTCTATTCTAAAAACAAATTTACCCTCGCTGAGAAACTTCCAAACTTCTATTACACATCTGGGTAGCTAAGTACTGAATCAATTGCAAATTGTAATCTGAACCTGATTCAAAGTTTACAACCCATAAGCCTTTACCAGTTACCTAAAATTAATTAAGGATACACTTATGTGGCCAAGTATGATTCAGGAAAATAAGTTTTCAAAACTGTTTGATCCAGCATTATCCTAAAGAAAATTAATTTATCATCAGTTAAGAGGAACCACAAGCAATTACATCTACTCAGACACCTGTAAACTCACCGGTTCCTTCAGCCAATCCACCAGGATGGCATGAATCACTCAGTTCACATTCAGTGAATGGCTCCTTTTTATACAGGATCTGGACTTGAGGACTCTAAAGAACCTTTGGGCAGAGCAAACAAGCTAAGGGGAAACCATTGTACACTTATAACACTATAACCCATGAAATAAATACTTAAATTGGCATTTTAGGGGGCTGAAATGCATTAATCCACTGATGTTTCAGAGACTACTAGGCTCATAGCCTAAATTCAGGTTGGACTCTCGAGTATTTTCTCATAATTTTTCTTTAGGAATAATAATTTTTATTAACATAGTATTAATGGAAGCATTTATAGATACATACATAAGAAATAAGTCCTGCTAATGAATTTGTGTAGTGTGATAACTATGTAGCCTAGAACACTGCTCTACTGAGGGCACTTGGCATCTCAGATACAGTCACAATTCCTTTCCTTCCTTCCCATCTCTGTCCATAAATCCTGTGGTTCCTCTCTGCATAAGGTTCCATTTCAAAAGGCCAAAGGCTAGAGATTGTGGGGAAGAAACACAAGTTGGTTTCACCCAATAGCAATGATTATAGATTATAGCAATGCCTAATATCTGGTGATTACAGAACTTTTTATGAGAATGACATTTTACTAGTCCATCAATTCTCTTATTTTTGAGGACAAAAAGCTATTAATTCCTAGAGTTGTGTAAAAAACCCATCAGATTTGAATAATGTCACCAGGAAAGCAAGTCATTAAAGCTAACACAACCACCCAGGGAACAGAGTACTTGTCTCAAAAACTGACACACACAGCAGCACAGGACTGAGGATAATATTTGGTTTGCTCTTGGGGATCTGGAAACTTAATTCTATGCAGCTGCACCTATGACACATTAATGCTGCTTTGGATGTTATCAAAAGGAGATATTCTTGTGATAAAGCCACCTTCCCACCACTTACACTCAGCTCTCCCAGTATTCTGAGTATTTTTTCTCACCAGTATTAGCTGCATATATAAACAAACGTTTCATTACATATGTTATAGGTATTTTATTTAGAATTTTTACCAGAGGTCAAAAAAGAAATGCATTTTATGCTAACAAATAAATAAACTCTGCCCTCTCTCAGCATCATGGTGGGTCCTCAATAACAACTAGAAGCTGTGGTTCCAAGTAATGTTAATGTTGTACTGTCTTTCATTACACTAACATTCATATTGCAGTGTACAGGTGAATTTATGATGTGATAAATGGATGGGATCTTTTCCATTTTATCCATTCTAAAATCTGGAAAACTGCACATTTATTACCTTTTCTTCTTGTGACTAGTTCAGTGAAATTATGCATTCTAAAAACTGAAATAAGACAACTATGATAAACTATTTATTTATGTGACAGTCCAAACTGTCACAGAAAAGTATGTCTTGAATGTATAACTAAATATTTGTGAAAAGTTTTATTACTGCATTAATAAACAACCATTACTTAATGCTGCTGTGGTCTCCTTTTACAAAAGAAAGAAGTATGAACTTGAACACACGTTTTCATACATGTCTGCAGAGAAGCTGTAAGTCATTAATAGAAAGAATAAACATAGGGACCAGTCTTTGTGCTAATACAGAACTTCCCCCAGGATATTTTCCGCTCACGATGAGACAAGGCAGCACTGTCTTTTCTTAACAGACTCTCAGACCTTACCCTTGCAAGAGGAAACATGTCTGCCTACCTGTTGTCACTACAGATCCCCAGACTGAACATTGCACAACCTCTATGTCCCGACCACTCAGAAAATATTTTCTTTAGATCTCTGGCAAGTCACTGCAAAATCTAGAGAAACTGCAGTTAACAGCATTAACAGCCATAAACCTTGAGCTTGTTTGGAGGTTGGTTCCAGCACGGGGCAGGGTTACTGTATACCCTTGACCCAATGAACAGCACCAACACCATGGGGAAGATCACCCTCTTCAACAAGTGTGCAGCTTTGGTAGGGATGTGCATGGAGCACTGAGGAGGAAGTGGACACCCACCAAGCCAGCCAGGTCAGTTCAATCAACCTGGTCATCAGTGGGGTGACAGATGTTGCAGCCAGACTGCCCTCACATCCAGGGGTCTGGGGGTCCTGGCTGATTGAACATGAGCCAGCAGTGCCCTGGCAGCCAGGAGGGCCAACCCTGTCCTGGGGCGCATCAGGCACAGCATCGCCAGCCAGGCAATGGAGGGGATTGTCCTGCTCTGCTCTGCACTGGGGCAGCCTCACCTTGAGTGCTGGGGGCAGTTTTGGGCACAAGAGTATAAAAGAGATATAAAGCTATTTAAGAGTGCCCAAAGGAGGGCCATGAGGATGATGAAGGGCCTACAGGGGAATCCATAAAAGGAGTGGCTGAGATCACTTGGTTGGTTCAGCCTGGAAGAGACTGAGGGGAGACCTCACTGCAGTCTGCAACTTCCTCATGAGGAGGAGAAGCATCCCTTCCCTCTTGTGACCAGTGACAGGACCCAAAGGAGTGGCACCAAGGTGTATGAGGGGAGACTGAGGTTAGGCATTAAGAAAAGGTTCTTTACCCAGAGGGTGGAGGAACACTGGAACAGGGACGTGGTCACAGCACCAAGCCTGACAGTTCAAGCAGCATTTGGACAATGCTCTCAGGCACAAGGTATGAGTCTAAGCATATCCTGTGCAGGGCCAGGAGCTGGACATTGATGATCCTTGTGGGTCCCTTCTGACTGAGGATATTCTGTGATTCTGTAAGACCTGGAAGTAGCAATACTTGATTCCCTAACAAGTCATGGTGGTGTCACCTGCATCTGAGGTGTATCCTGCAGCCCAAGAATGGGAAAGCAACCACTGTAACCTCACACCTCCACAGCAGGTTGACAAGCTCTACATGCTACACGACCACTCTCTCTATTCATTTAGCAGTCTATGGTTACAAACAGTATCCAAAAAGAAACTTAAAAGCCATGTTCAATAAAATACCTTCTTGTCTAGTTTTATTTCTTCTCAACAAAAAAATTACCATGTGTAATTGAAAGGGGGGAATTTCAACTACAAACAAGCAGTCTTCACTGCAGTAAGATCCTGTATTCCAGAAATCGTTACAAGATCTGAGCTCAAGATTAAGAAAGGCATCACATTTAGGTTCCAGCATGCAACCAAGGCAATTCAGCTCTTATTTTATCAGTGGATTTCTGAGGTGAGTTATTTGCCTCAACAAAGGCATCTAGTGCATGAGTTACTAGATGGACTAGATGTAGAGGACACCAGCTGCTCTCCAGCTCCCAGCTGAGGATGACATGTGTTACCTATAGTTTGTCTGTCCTTTATGCCAGGCCCATGCAGCATGTGGACTGGAACTCCAGGAGACTCTCAGATGACACCAGATGTCTACCTTTAAGTGACTGAATCAAGCCCTTTGCCAGTGAAGTTCACAAGGCCTTGGTTCTCCACACAAATGCGGATGTCAGAGAGGGATACATGCACATCTGAATTTATGTGTTCATATTACAGACAAATTTCACCTTTATCTCTCTCACAGTAACTCAGTGAAAGTGAATGCTTCTAACACTGAAGTCCAAGGCTTTCCTGTATTGATATGATCCAGCTACCAATCTGTCCATTTTTAAAAGGGCACTGAAATTACCCTTACAAATGACATCAGTATAAGTTTAAACATTTCTTGTCTTAATCAAAATAAATCTACTCATACTCCTGAACAACTGGCTGATTTTTTTCCTACGCCAAGATGTTAGCCTAGTATATAGCATGGGGGTTTTTGTCACTACTGACCTACCAACAAAGGAAATACAGTCACATGTGACATAGATTCAAGGAAAATCCTTAAGTGAAAAATTATATACTACAGTAAGGTTTGTAATATTTTTCCTTTTCACTGGAAAAAAAAATGTATTAAAATCATTCTTAAAATAACCTGCTTTAGAACTTCACGTCAGTTAAGTGCTGGAAGGGTGAAAAAAGTTGTAGCAGGTCATATGTCCTTATAACAGTTCCTCACCTTAGTATATTTACTAGTAAACAAACACTTTGATGAATCATACACAAGCAGTTTGAGAACTTTCACTTAGGAGTTTTGAGAGCTCCACACAGAAACTGCCTTTGACACATACTGCAAAAAGAAATCCATATGACCCACTCTAAGAAACTCCCAGTGATTAAAAATTAACCAACGAAAAGATTTATTTTCATTATTCAGGAAAAGAAATCTAGTGCCAATGCAATACAACTTGACAGCTTTTTGCATTACTGCAACTGCCATTTAACACATCCTCATTTAGCTTTTGTTATCATTTGTGACAGAGGGTAACAAATTTCTTGCAGTACCCAAATGATATTATTATAGGTCTAAAATACACATTTAGAAGTTAAGTATATTCATACAAAATACTTACTATTGATGCTTGTTACCTGATGCATGCTTTCAGGAAGTACTTGAGCTACTGCTTTCCACTTCAGTATTGGATACCATACTCATTTAAGGGGAAAAGAGAGAAGTAACTCTGCATTGGTACACCCATTTACACATATAAGACACAGGATTAAAATCTGTCTTGTTCCTCAGTTTTTCTCATTACTTTCACTTTTCAAAGTCAAGAATACTGGACAATTATTTACAAAGAACTTTAAGGAATGCAATGCATAGGCAGGTCTCCTGTTTTGATCCAGGATGAGAGAAAATTTCTCTTGTTAGTGAAACTACTACTAAAAAGAGACTTCATACCTTGAAAGAAGGCATGTGTATCCACAAAATATTAAGGAATATCCTGTGTCAAGATGAAGATTTCAAATTAAGAAGAAGACTGGAAAGTTTTGTCAAAAAAAACCCAAAAACTAAGGAGTAGACACCCTAAGACATCTGAGATTTGACACAGCCAGTATTTGTTGTTCCATTTTTATTTCTGAGGAAGGGAGTTCGGAGCAAGCAAAAAGGCCCAGTCAAGTATTTATTTAGAATTTATGGTCAGGCAAAATATATACCTACATAACACAAACAGTTCAATGACAAAATTCTGCCACATCAATATGTAAAATTATTTATTTTCACTTTAGTCATATTACCATTTCAGGCATTACAAATTAAAGATTTGTCTCTGAAAGCATTCAGGCAATTACAGGAAGAAACAGGCATTTTCATACATTTCACAGGGTCGTACTTCCATCTGCAGGCACCCAAGTACCTTCAAAAACTTGAAGACCTACATCAAATGTAGCTCCCTCATTGATGGACTTCAGATCTTCCAAACAACGTGTCACTTCTTGCAGATGTCAATGAAAGGTTTGTTCTTTACCTGTAAGACAAACCAACCCTCAAATTACTTCAGTTCTAACAGATCACTTAAAGTTTCATTTCAGTCTGCTTGTAACTTTTCTACTGCATGTACATTTCACAATTTGGATTTCTTTTTATTACGGCAAACAGTTCTAGTTTCATTAATCATAGAGACTTCATCCAAAATTTTCCTGTTGTGTGTCAACATAGTAACATCTGTTCAAATGCAGAGCTATGTATTGGTAGCCCGGATCTCCACATCTCAAAGAAACCCCCGTGTCCTTCGGGACAAATGCAGTCCACAGTCCACCAACTGCAACAACTGCATCTCCCTTGTACAAGCTTTCTAGGAAGTTTTCTTCATCTGAAAATACAACTGTTACTCATAAATGAGCACATACTTTAGCAGTGGCTTCAAAAATTCAGAACTAGGAAAGTCTTCAGATAGGCATGAACTGTCAGAATACTCAGTTCAGCAGCAAACTGTTGAAAAGCACCTGCTCCAAAATACAAGTTCACTGGCACTGCAGGATTGTCTGTTTGTCATTAGAAATTTATTTGCAGGCCACCTTCTGCCACTTTTAAGCATCACTCATTTAATTTACACATGCATCTCGTCAATCCCTCTGGTTTCTGTGCAGAAAAACAGATGACATGATCAATCAACAGGCTAGATTTTGGCTGAACTAGGTGATCTCACTGATTTCTGTAGGGACCCTCCTTTTTCCTAAGAATGCAAACATCTGAAAGCATACAGATTATTCAAATTTGCCACTCTTAGAAACACAGGTGGTGGGAGAGGGGGAAGGTTAGGAAATTAAAGAGCTGGGACTTCCGAATTTGAAAGCAGGTTTTCAAACAAATAAAGCTTTCAACTTGAGGGTAAATAGAAAGATGTAAAAAGCAAGATCAGGGAAAGCTGATTATGGTCATGTATTATCTAATTTTTGTTTTTTTCAAAGGACAGAAATTTTAAAAGTTTAAAAATGCCTCCAAATGAGGCCAACACAGTCATCATGTTGACATAGTTTTCCATAATAGTAATCCTATTTCTAGCAGAACTACATCCCAATGGTCTCAAAAGCAACCTAGTATATAGGCTAATTTGATATGATGTTTACACAGAAGATTTTCCCACATTTGGGGTCTGGAATGTGATCCAGTAGATGTTTTCTCCTAGCATATGAAGTATTTGATGATTATTTCATCACAAACATTCAGATCCCACACATGGATATCCCTCACATTCATCATTCATTTCTATTAAATTTCTCCCCAAAACCAAAGACCAAAGATAACGATAATACAAACTGCATTGAGCTCATTAATGGTTTTGTAGTGGACACTGGTGCATGAACAACTCAAACACTGGATTAAGACTTTTACCAAGCAGGAAATTTATCAAGATTGTTCTCGTTTATTTTGAAAATGTGGAAATATATCTGATCTTTTCCTGAAAACAAATTAAAACCCCTTTCCCTTTATATGGTACTACCCAGGGTAAGATGTCAAATACCAACCAGAGAAGTTACACACAAAAGTTGTGCTGAAGTGCACAATCTGTCCTTTGAAGGTTTTACCAATTCACCAGGCCAGTTTGAAGGAAAATATTTCCTGTTAAATGGCTTATCAAGACCTCCATGGATGATTTTATAACTTCACTTACTACAAAAAAATACACTTACTGGTTTTTCAAGTACAATTGGGTGATCAGGAAGAAACTCCGGTTTCTTCTGAGAGAGAGAAACATTTGAAAGCTTCAGAAGGAAATCTCTGCTGTATTGGATCCTTTCTGTGAATATATAAAATCACTAAATTCAACATTCTTGTTTAAGGGATTAAGATTGGGAATTCAGAAAAATTATTTGGTTACTTATAGAATGGTAGAAATGCTACAGGTGGAATATAAAAAACAGTTTTAAAAACAGAAGTAATTTAGGTCTTATCTTGCATCAGGAAAATCTGAACTAAATTACAGAGCATTTCACTCTAAGTGTATCAAACTGACACAGCAAATCAACACAAAAGAAGAAAAAAGGTGAATCCAACCTTACACCAGACAGACTCCCTGTATCTTGTTCTAATTAGCAGAAACACAACAAACTGGTCTTGAAACCCACAAGAAAATCTCCTTATAATTCACTCCAAAGTGGCACCTATTTCTAAGGGACAGATAACAAAAACAGGGTGTCTCTTTTCTTGGAGCTGTTAAATTAAATGTCTTTCAACATCTAAAAGTAATGATGAGATCTGCTACACGTAAAATGGCAAACAGATTAATAGCAGTGAAATACTTTTGAGGGGTTATGCTGAATCAACCAGAGTCAGAGCCTTTGCTCAGAACATGCAGGTTTCTTACTTGAGTTTATAGCACCATCTCTACTATGGCATGGTTTTGGATACAGTATGTCTAGCAATGTCTGTATTTAAGCTGATGTTCTCAAACAAGAACAGAAACAAGAGGAAAGGAATTAGGCAAAGAAGTCATTAATGACAAAGTTTATTCCTTTAGGAATAATGGGCTTCCTGCAAGATTGGTACGCTGCCACCTGATGGACAACAGTTTTTGTTTCTCAGACTGTAGGATGTTGAAAAGAGAGAAGCTGGTATCAACTATGACACAAATTTTTTCCTGCCTTTGAACACTAATGATGCAGTAACTGGTGAACCTAAGGAAGGGTATACGGGTAACTTTGAAAAAAACAGTTTAAAGAATACAAGCATACTTGAAAACTTACTTGTTGTTTCCTCCCCTTGATTAAAAATCTGTGAAGATGATGACTTTTGTAAGGCCTTTGACACAATCCCCCACAACATCCTTCTCTCTAAATTGGAGAGATGTAGAGTAGATCAGGGGACTGTTCACTGAATGAGGAACTGGTTGGACAGTTGCATCTGATCTCATGTTGGAGCAAGTCCAGAGGAGAGTTCCTAAGTTTATCATAGGGTTGGAACACCTCTCCTATGAAGACAGCCTCAGATAGTTAGGGATGTTCAGCCTGGAGAAGAGAAGGCTCTTGGGAGACTTTGGGGCAGCCTTCCAGTACCTGATGGGGGCCTACAAGAAGGCTAGAAATGGATTTTTCAGNTTCACTGAATGAGGAACTGGTTGGACAGTTGCATCTGATCTCATGTTGGAGCAAGTCCAGAGGAGAGTTCCTAAGTTTATCATAGGGTTGGAACACCTCTCCTATGAAGACAGCCTCAGATAGTTAGGGATGTTCAGCCTGGAGAAGAGAAGGCTCTTGGGAGACTTTGGGGCAGCCTTCCAGTACCTGATGGGGGCCTACAAGAAGGCTAGAAATGGATTTTTCAGAGGCACGTAGTGATAGGAAAAGGGGGCATGGCCTTAAGCTGAGGGACAGTAGATTTAGGTTAGATATGAGAACACAATTCTTTACTGTGAGGATGGTGAGGCANGAAGTATTTGATGATTATTTCATCACAAACATTCAGATCCCACACATGGATATCCCTCACATTCATCATTCATTTCTATTAAATTTCTCCCCAAAACCAAAGACCAAAGATAACGATAATACAAACTGCATTGAGCTCATTAATGGTTTTGTAGTGGACACTGGTGCATGAACAACTCAAACACTGGATTAAGACTTTTACCAAGCAGGAAATTTATCAAGATTGTTCTCGTTTATTTTGAAAATGTGGAAATATATCTGATCTTTTTTCCTGAAAACAAATTAAAACCCCTTTCCCTTTATATGGTACTACCCAGGGTAAGATGTCAAATACCAACCAGAGAAGTTACACACAAAAGTTGTGCTGAAGTGCACAATCTGTCCTTTGAAGGTTTTACCAATTCACCAGGCCAGTTTGAAGGAAAATATTTCCTGTTAAATGGCTTATCAAGACCTCCATGGATGATTTTATAACTTCACTTACTACAAAAAAATACACTTACTGGTTTTTCAAGTACAATTGGGTGATCAGGAAGAAACTCCGGTTTCTTCTGAGAGAGAGAAACATTTGAAAGCTTCAGAAGGAAATCTCTGCTGTATTGGATCCTTTCTGTGAATATATAAAATCACTAAATTCAACATTCTTGTTTAAGGGATTAAGATTGGGAATTCAGAAAAATTATTTGGTTACTTATAGAATGGTAGAAATGCTACATGTGGAATATAAAAAACAGTTTTAAAAATAGAAGTAATTTAGGTCTTATCTTGCATCAGGAAAATCTGAACTAAATTACAGAGCATTTCACTCTAAGTGTATCAAACTGACACAGCAAATCAACACAAAAGAAGAAAAAAGGTGAATCCAACCTTACACCAGACAGACTCCCTGTATCTTGTTCTAATTAGCAGAAACACAACAAACTGGTCTTGAAACCCACAAGAAAATCTCCTTATAATTCACTCCAAAGTGGCACCTATTTCTAAGGGACAGATAACAAAAACAGGGTGTCTCTTTTCTTGGAGCTGTTAAATTAAATGTCTTTCAACATCTAAAAGTAATGATGAGATCTGCTACACGTAAAATGGCAAACAGATTAATAGCAGTGAAATACTTTTGAGTGGTTATGCTGAATCAACCAGAGTCAGAGCCTTTGCTCAGAACATGCAGGTTTCTTACTTGAGTTTATAGCACCATCTCTACTATGGCATGGTTTTGGATACAGTATGTCTAGCAATGTCTGTATTTAAGCTGATGTTCTCAAACAAGAACAGAAACAAGAGGAAAGGAATTAGGCAAAGAAGTCATTAATGACAAAGTTTATTCCTTTAGGAATGATGGGCTTCCTGCAAGATTGGTACACTGTCACCTGATGGACAACAGTTTTTGTTTCTCAGACTGTAGGATGTTGAAAAGAGAGAAGCTGGTATCAACTATGACACAAATTTTTTCCTGCCTTTGAACACTAATGATGCAGTAACTGGTGAACCTAAGGAAGGGTATACGGGTAACTTTGAAAAAAACAGTTTAAAGAATACAAGCATACTTGAAAACTTACTTGTTGTTTCCTCCCCTTGATTAAAAATCTGTGAAGATGATGACTTTTGTAAGGCCTTTGACACAATCCCCCACAACATCCTTCTCTCTAAATTGGAGAGATGTAGAGTAGATCAGGGGACTGTTCACTGAATGAGGAACTGGTTGGACAGTTGCATCTGATCTCATGTTGGAGCAAGTCCAGAGGAGAGTTCCTAAGTTTATCATAGGGTTGGAACACCTCTCCTATGAAGACAGCCTCAGATAGTTAGGGATGTTCAGCCTGGAGAAGAGAAGGCTCTTGGGAGACTTTGGGGCAGCCTTCCAGTACCTGATGGGGGCCTACAAGAAGGCTAGAAATGGATTTTTCAGAGGCATGTAGTGATAGGAAAAGGGGGAATGGCCTTAAGCTGAGGGACAGTAGATTTAGGTTAGATATGAGAACAGAATTCTTTACTGTGAGGATGGTGAGGCACTAGAAAAGGCTGCATAGAGAATTTATGGATGCCCCATCTCTGGGAGTGTTCAACATCATGCTAGGTGGGGCTTTGAATAACATGGTCTACTGGCAGGTGTCCCTGCCCATGGCCAGGGGTTAGAACTTGATGATCTTTTAGTCCCCTACAACCCAAACCACCCTATGATCCAAAGAGTAGTGGTCATGTCTGGATGCAGATCAGTGAGTGATGAGTGGTATCCCTCAGGGTTTCATATTTGGACCAGAACTGTTGAGTATCTTCAGCAATGACAGACATTGGGATCAACAGCACCCTCATGAAATTTGCAGATAACACCAAGCTGAGTGGTGGGGTTGACACACCTGAAGGACAGCATATCATCCAGAGAGACCTGGAAAAGCTCAGCAAGTGGGCCCATGGGAACCCCATGCTGCACTTAAGAACTGCTGAGACAGATAATTGAAAGCACAGTACCGCTGAAGAGATATCAAATGGAAATTATTATCTGGAACTTAAAGCACAGCTGAACATAGAATTCTAGAAGAAATGTTACTGTGCAAGGAAAAAAAAGAGAAGAAAACGAAAGACTTATTTGTAAGTAGTACCTGAATAGTAAGACCTCTAAAGTTGTGTAACTCTGAAGGAAAATATTACAACAATCAGCAAACGAACAGAAGCCCTTTGAAAACAAGTGTGAGAAAAAGTTTGACAGTGTGGAGAATTGTGGAGTAGGCTCAGGGAGGCATGACAGAGCAATTAACCACTGAAAATGATCCAAAGTGACAGCTTATTCAAGAGACCAGGATCTGATGAGAAGTTGTTTAAGATCTTGTAGAACAAAACAATCTCGGCGCACCACAAGCAGAATCTATGAGAAAGGATCAGAAAGACACCACCAAACAGACAGAACTTGACAAGTTTGTCATCTAACTAGATCGAAAAAACAGAACTCTCTTCTATTTATCAAGATTGAAAATCAAAAAAATGAACCTGAGCTTGAAAGGAAATAGATACATCGAAGACTTGCTTTCAAGTCAGTAACACACAACAGAACAGAACAGAACTCAGCTCAAGAACCTGAGAGATGGTAACCTCAGACTGACAAAAATACAAAAGCCTCATTAAAACTTAATAGAATTCTTTCAAATTTTGAGTACTAAGAGCAAAAGAACAAATCATATCTTCAGAGATTACTTAAGGACTGGAGATACAAATGGATTCCTGATTACAGGCAGACACAGACAAAAGAAATAAACTGTGTCAATAAACTGGTGCCCTAACCTGGGTCACTGATGCAGTTTCTGTGACATGTTTAAGAATGAAGAATTAGGTAGGAAGCAGGGCAGAGAAGTACTGTGAGAATGGATTTGAAATCTGACATTATCCCTTAATGAAAAAAAAAAAGAGTAAAATTTTGACTTGGTTAAACTATCAGTTCTCTGTGAGTACAGTAATACTCACAGTACAGGCAGGCAGTACAGAGAGGAAAGCATAAGGAGCAAACCTTAAGGACAGTACTGACACAAAAACAAATTATCCAGGATTAATAATAAACAAAAATTAATTCATATCTAACCACCCAAATACTGTTATTTCAGAACCACTGTGGTAAGAGCAGGACAAGGAAGCCAAAATGCTGAGTTCTTAACTTGATTACATTCAATAGTCTGTATCCCACAACTGAGCCCTGCAACAGGCTAAAGGATACAACTCAAATCTGTACAACTCAAATTGTACACAAGCAATCTATACAAACCCAGGATTTTGTGTGAAGAATTGTTTTTGTGTTTGGGGTCTGTTTTTTCTGGGGGGTTGTTTGTTTTGTTGTTGGTTTTATTTGGGTTTTTTTAAGAGAGTTATATCCCTATATGCAAGCAACTCTACCAGTGGAAGTTTTCCACCTCTGTTATGGTCAACTTTCATACCTTCTCTAGAGTGTTATGTGAAAAACAAAAAAAGTTCATATTGCTCTCCAAACTATCAATGCACTGGCTGATCGGAAAAAATAAAGCACAGCCCACATCACTTCAAAGTTCAGTTGTCCTCCATTCAGAAAATACAATCCTGACACAACTCCCCATGCAGTATTTTACCTTTTTTTGCTCCTGATTCATGTTGTTTTGGTTGACAGAGCATCACAGTTTGAGTTAAGAACTTCACTTCAGTCATTTCAGATGACTAAAATAGGAAGGGAAGTTATGAAGCTTATCTCCTTCAAGCACATTAAAACAAGGATACATGTTTCTTAGTTAAAAGCAACAGTTATAGCACAGTTTAATTTGAACCTGTAGAATGTTACTCTTGATTACATACAGTAAGGAAATAGTTCAATAAACAATACAGATGAACATACTGGAAAGACATTTTTTACACAGACTGTTACAGTGCTGTTGCTAGTTTTTAAAAAGAACACCTTTATTCTCTCCTTTTCTATTATCCCACCTAGAAGCTGCTATATTTGGGAACAATACAAGCAGGAAGGACTTTCCTTAAGACCAAAGGATGGATTTGGATTCCCTCACTTAGCAAAAAGGTCTGCTTCATAAGCATCAAGACCTAATATCCACAGTATAATGCCACGTTTCTTCCAGCTGCCAAAACCTTGAAGAAAGTGTTTTGGAAAGTTGGAAAGCAGTTTATCCTCAACAGCTTGTTTTAGCTCTGTAAAAAGCTCTACAGGTTTGAGGAATCTTAACATCACTCTGAGTCAGATGGGAAGCAAGCAAGAACTGAAAATTGCTCATCAAGCAGGGGTTGATAGGCACTATTCAGATGATATTTGGGGTATTCATGAAACAGTTCATGGTCAAAAGTATTATTAAAAATTCTTTTCCATATCCTACGTTAAAGAAAAGTTTAAAATTATATAAAAAAATACATCTATACCTATATCAAACAAATGCAATATGCAGCTATATGTAGCTAAGCAGTGATGAAGCTGAGTATTACAACAGTGATGACCAGAGGCTTACTTAAAAGGGAGTAGTTTGTTCCCCTCAGTAATTACTGCTCAAGAGACAAGTGTAAGTGGTAATTTCTCTATGTCAGATCAAAGATAGGCTCCTAAGACCTTGACTTTTTTTTTTAAGTCAAGGCAGCTTGCGGAAGCTTAATACAATAAAGAAGGACTACAGGATTACTAAAACTCTTCTAATAAAACCATAAAGTCAAAATTAAGGAACAGGCATCTGTTCTAACAATAAAAAATCTATCATCTCTCTTAAAAAATATTCAAATCAGAATCAACTGAAAGTCAAATTTAGGCTATGAACATGAAGCATTCCAGTTGGAAGACGTCAAACTTCGTTTTCCAGCAAACAGCTACAACCTTTTTCAAGTCTGAAAAACGTATCTGCACCATGCCCAAAGCCAAGCACTTGTAGCAATAAAGCACAAAGTTTTGTGATGTTTGCGGTCTCAAATGAATTTGTGCATGTGCTAACAACAAAAAAAATTTCTAATTTTATTATTTACACATTATAAGTGAAGACAGAATACATGCACTCTAAGTTTTAAAGAGCTGACTTAAATTCAACGAAGACTAAAGAAATGCCACACAGACTTTCGTAAGAATCTTAAATTCCTAAGCTGCATTTTTCAGCTATTAGTGCATGCAAATACCAGGGAAAGGCATTCCTGAAACTCTTAATTCTTTTCAACAGTTCTGACACTGCTGGTTTAAAATACTCAGAGTCAAGGACACTCCTAGCTGGAAAGAGTTTTCATTTGGTTACATAACAGATCAGCTGAGCTCCAATTTATAAATAATTGTATATTTACTCAATACTCACCCAGTTAACCTTACTCTGCAAACATACTTCAGTGCTGCTGGGTAATTCAGTCCGAATGTTTAATGCAATGGGTGATGCTGGTGAGCAAAAAATATTAAGAAAAAATCATTTCAATAGACTCCCCAGTATTATTTTGTGATACTTGCCCCAAGAACATTCCTTGCTGCCCAGAGATTATATGGGCATTTATTCACAGCTTAGAAGCTCTACATCACCACAGAACCACTTTTCCATTTCTTCCATAGATTTTATACAAAGTAAAAATTTCTGATGTCACTTAGCTTCAGTCAACATCAGCATAACTGATGATTTTCTGGCCACCAAAAATTCCTAACTTAAAAATAGTAACAGCTGCAATACTGCAGTATCTAGGCTTTAATCTATAGAGGTTTAAAATTTAAACCAAAATATTCACACCTGACATAAATACTGCATGGGTTTTTTTCTTAAAGTTTTCTGGTGCTTTTTTGTTTTGAATTTGTATGAAAGCTAGGTAAGAACAACGCAGTGCAGTGTACTGTACTTGCAATAAAACCTAAATAATCTGTTAAATTATGTCTATTTTATGTTTTCAGTAGTAGGAGTCAGCTACTCTAAGAAATCCAAATTTAACAGAGAAGCCTGATCCAGCTTTCTGAAGCTACATTTCAGATGCCAAGCTAGAAGTGCAGTACCAAAGAGCTCTGCATAAACCTAATATAGTTTAAATTCAGATTTTATCACAGAGATAATGTACTAAGATCAACACTTAGCAAGGTATTTACTCACTGGAGTTTAACAAAGTAATTTAAAAACAAAACAAGACACCTTACACATCCTTGTTACTTCCCTATATCCCAACTTTGGTACAAAGTGAACCACACCTTAGCCATGTTACTCACCTTGTTTAGAAGACAGTTGATGCACAGGTCGTGCTGGCTGAAGGGATTTACCAATAAACTTTTTTGCTTCTGTAACATTTTGAAACATCGCACTTCAAAAAAGCAGCTGAAATCATTAGCATTCAGTTTCACACATGGGTGTTAAGCAAAGGGAGCAATCTACCTACTCCTTGTTAGTTGTTGACAAGGCAATATTATATCTGGGCAGGAAAAAGCAGAAAGGTCTGATGCATACATTTTTTTAGATGATTGAACATGCTGGATAAAATTTGCATGAAGATAGAATCAGACACTGCTCTCATTTTTCCTTCCAAATGAGCTACCCTAACTTCTCAAGAAGATTCTTTCCCTGTATGTCTATGTACACATTCAGAGAAAGGAGATGGGGACATGATGGAAATAAGGAGGTTTCTAACATTTTAGTTCAATGGGTTTTTAATCAATTAACATCAGCATACACCTTACCAATCAGATATCTGCATAGGAGTTCCTTACATATCTATATAAGCTGTCAGGAGTATTTTTAATAGCTACTTTAGTTAAATTAATACAGTTTTGTATCTTACCACTCAGTTTAGCTACTATCGAACTATCAAAAACTGCTAAGGTGGTGCTGGGCTGAAAAATCTCACACTTTAAGTAAGCAATCAGTTGGTAAATGTTTATTTGTAGTATCTGTATCAATGTATCTCTTCACCATCTGTTTTGTCAACTGGGAGATTTTACGATTTGAAGGGATTTTAGCTTTTTTTAGAGAAAAAGAATATCAGAAAGAACAACCACTACAATAAAAATGATACTGATTTTTTTTTTCTCTAAGCAAGTTTACAAGACAAAGGAATAATTATTATAGCAAAAAAATCGAAAAATAATCATGACTGCAAGAGTTACAACTACATTATCCATTTTTAGTACGAAAGAGGAAAAGAGAAATTAGGCTGTTAGACCCAGTATCATACCCAATTTTAGTTGGTCTTTGTGCTATAGGAAGAAAACTAAAAATCATCTGAGAATTTACTACATTATAATTTTTGAACACTTCTAACATAGTCAAATAACAATTTTCCAACATATGAAGTTTGAGACCACCCAGGTTTAGAAACCAACTGTTTGATGGTTACTGTCTGGATTAGAACGATTCAACTAAAGCTAGGAAAAAGGAATTCTGGTTTGGTTCTCTGATTTTCCTACCCGCTCATCTTAAAAAAGGAAGGCTTCAAAGCTATAGTCAAAAGCAGCAATGAAAATTCCTGCAGTTGAATTAACTAAGACTATAGATATGGATGACATATTTCATTTTACCCAGATTAGGAATGCTTGCATAAATCACATTTATCCTAGATAGTGAATTTCCACAGAAAGCAATGCAGTAACAATACACATTTGCATCAGAAGAGTGAAAAAAACCCACAACAAACAGGCAGGTTTTCTTTCATTCCTTGATGACAAATGATATGCACGCTTTTTAAAAACAGGAAAACTTGTTTAGGAGGCTGGCTAGCTTCTAGAATGAGGCACGCTTCTATTTTTTTGTCTTGTTCTGACAATAACAAATTGTGTGGTGACAGCAAAACAACACATTTTGCTGCTCTTCCCTCACCGGGGCTCAGGAAGACTCTAGGAAAGATCTCAACAAGTTATCTAGCCCAACCTCCCCAATTAATAGAGTGTTCTTTCTCACCAGTACCAAGGAAAGTGGAGAAAGATTCGTTTTAGTAGCTGAGAAATAAACTGCTTCCATGCGAGACTACTGCAATAGGGGTGGCATCCCAAGAATTCCCCCTTCCAAGGCCACACTGCTTCTCTGGGGTCATTCCCACGGGAGAGCTGCCCAGCAGAAGGGAAGCCTTATGGCACCAGGAAACAGGCCTAGAAGCAGTTCTGTAGAACCCAGTATATTTTTTTAGTATCTTAACAAGCTGGACATTACCAGCAGCCATCTTCCAAGAGCCCATCTCAAGTGTTTGGAAGGCTCTTTCCTAAATGCGTGAAGGGGTTTTGACACTATTTCGGTGAAAAATCCCCACGAGTAACCAGAAACTGACCATCCCCCCTCGCCCGAAATGACACGGCACTGGGAACTCCACAGCCCCCAAGAAACGAAACCTCCCTCCGCTCCCCTCGCCCCCTGCCCGGCCCCCGTGCCCTCCTTTGGGCCGGGGATGCCCAGCCCACCTCCAGCCGCCGGCAGCGCCCCTGCCCCGCGATGCCGCTGGCCGTGGGTGCCGCTGAGCCCGCTCCGTCCCTCAGCGCGGCCGGGCGGGGCGGCCTTCGCGCGGCGGCTCGGCCGCGG
>WAAE01018500.1:0-17440 GCA_013400495.1 Nicator chloris | reverse complement strand
GGGCGGGGCCGTTCAACGTCGCGCCGCGGGCCGGGCACGGCCGGGGCTCCGCGGGCTGCGGAGCTCCGCGGGCTGTGGAGCTTCCCGTCGCTGCCCGCACCCCCTTGGGCTTCAGGGAAGCGGGGCACACCTGAAGGCTGCCCTACGAGGCCCTGCCGAGGAGCAGGGGAGGCGAGATGAGGTGCTGCTGCCCAGCTCCCTCAGGGGTTAGACCTGAGAGGGACTGGACATAGATAAAGGTGGTGTCCTCCTCTGTCCTACAAAGGGAGTCGTGTTCCGTCAGGGCCTTACAGTGGAAAATGGGAGAAATGAATGTCTTTTGAACACAACTGTGAGGCCTCTACAGCTAACCTCGTCCAGAAAAAGGGCAATTTGCAGGCCTTGGAAAGCTGGCAGTGAATACTGCCCTCACCGATCTGCCCTATGGCACCGGGCAGGAGGGACCAGGAGGCCTCTGGCTTCTCAGTTACGGAAGTGATGGCATCCTGTATGGTTTGGAAATTCAGATTTTTTCTCATTTTTTTTCTCACAACATGGAATTGACAGTAACAATTAACTCACCCTGCTAACTCGTGGAGAACACTAAAGTTCTCTGATGTTAGTTTGCTGGACTTCACCTTACTTAAGTATCCAATATTAATTAAAAGTCCTTAAGTGTTTGCTGATTTTTTTAACATACATATTTCATATCACCTACTAAGAACTCCAGAAGTTCAGAATAGGAATGTAACACCAAGTACATAATCACATAAATAGCAAGGAAATCATTATTAATATCCAGTGTTAAGATTTATAGTCCTGGCTAGTTTGTAAAGACTGTTTTATTGTTTCCATCAAGCATATTGGCTCTGCTTTGCTGCAGTCTCTGAATTTTAT
The DNA here is from genome assembly GCA_013400495.1 of Nicator chloris. Lineage (NCBI taxonomy): Eukaryota > Metazoa > Chordata > Aves > Passeriformes > Pycnonotidae > Nicator > Nicator chloris. The sequence goes on along the minus strand of WAAE01018500.1, from coordinate 16,564 downwards.
TAGCTTCAGTATTCAGAGATGAATAGTGTCCCTGAAATAGCTGCTATTATGTACAGATGTCAGCTTCTACAGTCTTCTCTCCTAACACATCATCTTCCAGTTGGTTTCCTGAACTGTTCACGCATGATGTTCTATCAGCCTTCTCTTTGCAGACACTGATGCAGCACATCTCCATACTCACTAACCCATTTGCTGCTGTTTAAGGTCTGATTTAAAGTAATTTCTCCCAAGAGAATTAGTTTATGCTCACACAAGTTCTGTTTCTTCTGACCCACCATCCATTCTCACAAGATTGTTGTGTAAACCATTCCCTTAGCTACCTAAGAACTAATTATAAATTATTAATATGTAAGTGGCCATAAATATTAAATGTCTCTGGCTGTTACTCCAGAACTGTTAGTGATGGGAAAGTCAATGGGGCAACTAAAGTAAAGGTATGGTTTTTCATGGGGCTGTTGTGCTTTTTGAAAGAATCAGGTGCTGCAAACCAGATTTAAGCAAGATCAACACTACCCTTCTTGGCATATTGAAATGGTATCACATACAGATGTAGAAGTAGGTATTCTTCCAGTATTTTTGCATATTTAAATGTACTAAGGATGAACTAAACAGTAAAAAACCTCACACGTGTTTTTCATAGGGAGTGTAAACTGAGTTGCTGCTGGGTTGTAAGGCAAGGAGAAGGGGCAAGGAACAGAAATACAGAAAAGAAAAAAAAAAAAAAGGGGTGTGTCAGGTATTTTGAAAGCTTGTTGCTTCTGGGCCTGCTGAGAAGATGGGAATGTTAGGGCTGGTAATGGCTGTTTTGCCAGGCGCTGCCCATCCCAGCAGGAATAGTTATCACCTCACACGCTGCCCCTGTGAGTTGGCAATGCCAGCATAGCAGCCTAAGGAGTGCTGGACCACAGCCACTGCACAGAGCCCAGCAACCTGCTCTCCTGAGCAACTTTGCCTGTGCCTACAGAGAATCGTGCCTCTGACTGTGCAAAATTAAAACATAAGTTGGAAAAAACATCAGCTTATCAGTTGTCTCCCAATTTGTCTGGTGCTGGCAATTACACTACTGCAAATTTCTATTTCATTTGGTTGGTATTGTCTATATTCTTACATTAAATGATGGTAATCTTGTGTTCTCTCAAATACGTGATATATACAATAATTAATTTGAAGGGGCAATGACAGGTCTAGTCAAGAGAGACTTATCATATGTTGCAAAATATAAATATTAAACGTTTTTGTAGCTCTGTGAACAAAATACTTATATATAAAGAAAAAAACCCCCAAAACTGATTTTTTTATTTGGTGAACGGATCAGGGAAATTATTTCTTTTTAATATACTGATTGTGCTCCTAAAGGCTGTAGATTGCAGAAAGTGACACAATCACTCTTGCTCCCTGCACTAGATATGGTTCAGGAAAGCGGAAAACATTTATTAAAGACAGTATCAATATTGTGTAAAAATGAGCAATTGCACATCTAAATGAGCGTGTAATTGTAACTGCATGTGATTTTAGGTTTGTAATGGATGGCTCTTAACAGCAAAGTAATGGCTTTGTGCTGAAATGAAAGGACTCTTGGGTCAGCCTGAGGGCAGACTTGTAGTTGCAAGTTTAAAAAGCCATTTTCGGTGTAATTTGATAGTTGTGCAGCCAAATGTAATCAGCCTATTTGCATATGTAATTATGATTTATTTAGCATATTATGATTTTTTTTATTTATTTACTTTTTTGGGAGACTTTTTTTTTTCTTAAAGCCACTTTCAAAATAATTTCATCACAAAGCAAAAAGAAAAAAAAAAGGGGCAAACCAACCCTCCCCCCAAACCATTATTTCCAACACTGTATGCTTTATTAAGTCAGTCAACAGAACAAACACCAAGAGACAAGAATGTGCATGTAAATATATATATGCACACACAGAATATTTTGGTTGTACTTTTGTGAAGTGGCTACTTTCAGCTAAACTAGTGACTTGCCCTGTGGGGACAGCTCAGGGAAAGAACACAAAAACTTTTACCCCCTGACTGTTCCTGAAATTGAGCTGCTTAATATATTGAGTTTCATGTTTCCATAGAGTTGAGAATTCAGAATATTAATCACCAGTATTAATCTTGTTCTTTTTGAGTACAGAAATTGTTGAATTAAAAGTGGGAAGCTATTGCTGTATTTAGTGCTTACTATGTGTAACTGGGGGAATGTTTATGATCAGCATATAGTACTATATAAAATAAGATGTCAAATATATTTTCTTCACATAGAAAAATTCTCTCAAGTCTGTCAACTGTCACACTTCTCAAATTAGGATTCTGTATTTTCCTTTAAAATTAATTTTCTGTTAGCCTTAATTGTAACAGATTCTCAATATTTTTCTTCAAATTTCTTATTCCTTTAAATGTGGAGAAAAAGTCTCAACAACATGGGTCAAAAGCACTGTGCAAGTACCAAAGAATCCCTAAATGACAGATAAAATTATTTTATAAATAAAATAGATATCAAAACTAAACATTCATTATTTTGGGGGAGGCCTGCCTTGTTCATCTCTATGGCTGAGGAGGGCAGTACTGAATTGCAGAGGTAAATTACTGCACCTGAACTGAAGGTGCATTCAGGAGGCACTGAATATTCTCAGTAACTGCAGACACTCAACATCAGCGTTTCAACTGACCTTTTCTCGTAGGCTCTGAAACACCAGCTGCATGTCCTGCTTCTTGAAGGGGATCCCAGAAGCCACAGGCAGGAGGATTAGAAGGCAGAAAGACCCATGAAACCTGTAGGCTCTGCTGTGTCACAGAGTGGCTGGGCAGCAGGCTGTGCTCTTACTGCCTGGACCAGCACTGGCACTGCACCTTTATCAGTATTGCCCTTTTGTTTTGATACACAAAACGGTGTCTCTGTTGAAGAATTAGCCTGTGGAGAGCACAGCTCAGAGGCAGAGCTTGCTCTGTGATTACATTGGATAGTGGAAAAAGATGCCAGGGGACAGCTGATGCCTAGAGAAGGAAAACTGATAGACTGCAGTTCATAGCTTGATGAACTTACTTTGTATATAAAGAAGGGTATTAGCAAGTATCAAGGTATCTGCTGTTTGCTTTTTTTTTTCATTAACAAAAGAAGAAGGTAAAGAAATTAGGAAAGATTTGTGGTTCTGCTTAGAATCAATCAATAAAAATTAATCTAGCATTATTCATGACAAAGTCATAATTTCTGTCTTTAAGTCTATAATCTACTACATATGCTTAGTAGTAGATAGATTAAACAAATAAAAGACAAAAAAGAACCTCACACATATAGTTTTCTTGTGTGGTTTTAGATATTCACAGGAAAAGAGACACATTTAATAACTAACAATATTCCTATAAGAGAAAATTTTGCTTTGGGAGTTCTGAAATTCTGAAATCACAGCTTAATAAATTTAGTGAAAGTTTTGCACTTTTTTCCTGGGCTAGAATTTCACCTGTTATTTGTATAGATTCTTTACTCTGAATTCTTTCACCTGATGCATCCATCATAGCTGAATTAAAAGACTTTTATATACACTGGAGTTAGTCTCTGAATCTGAAAAGAAAAAATCTTCAAGAGAAATCAGCTCATGCTTCAATGCAATGAAGAATTCTGCTTTCCAGTATTTCAATCGTGGGAGTTGGGTTTAGTTTTCAGGCTGATTGAGATTGTTGTCATTGCTTTTAATACCACAAGTATATATAGAGTCTTATTACTAAGACATTGCTACCTTTAGATTCAGACTCAACCAGCATGATTCAGCAAATGGCACCAACACCCCTACTGATAAATAAAGATGCAGTAGAATGTGGACAGAATAGTCAGGACCAAGAGCATAACAGGAAAAAGAAAAAAAGACCAAACTTTGGAATGTGACATAAGGAAACATATTAACAAAAGAGCAGTGATTATAAAAAATACACATATTAAAACTATACATTCATGCTTCTTTAGATTGAGATAATTGTTTGCGTCATAGCTGTGACATGGTCATCAAAATTGTTGATAATTTTAGTATACATGCCAAATAGGAAATATAATTTCAAGTTGATACAACTGTTGTGTGTTCAGATGTATGTATATACATGAGATAAAAAATCACCTAATTGAAAATCAGTCCTTTGTAAATTAATCCATTTTTACGCACCCTGGGAAATAAGATTTGCTTTTTCACCTTGAAATATAGTGTAAAATTACTAAATGGGTATTGCTAACTCTTAGGATGGAATAATTATGACCTCACTTAGCTTTTGCTAGATGTGAGGTATGACTGATTTTCAAGAAATCAGAATAAATTTCCTTACTTATATTGCTATTTAAAGTACTTATTTACATGAGAAACATTAATTTTCTATAGCTGTTTAGTACCTTACACTTCACTGTTCTATGCAGTATCCAGTAGCCTGCAAAGATGAACTAGTAAGACAGCAGCCAGTGTAACACCAGTGCATATTTCATCTTTCTGCATTATGAAATACATTGTCTCCATTTCAGAAGAGGCAGGAGACGAACCTTAATCTTGTCCTAAAACAGAGTTTGGAGCATACACCTACCCCCTGCACAGAGATAATCTGGCTGCTCTGTGTGCTGTTGAAGACTGAAAATGTAAGAAAGAACAAAATTTTGTGCTTCACTTGACTGTGTGGGACTGTGATCTCTTGCCATGTGAATCTGCATGAGAGAACAAAGATAGTGCATAGGAGCAACCTGAGAAATAGCAGTTCAGAGGAGTACAGAGCAAAGTCTAGCAAGTTTTGTCTGTCTGCTTAGCAGCTGCTTTTTCTCTGCCAGAAATAGCAGTTTCATACACTCAGGGAAGTAACTCCTGCCTGTGTAGAGACTCCTTGTGATAGAAACTAATTGCCAGAAGCAGGAGAGCTCTGGCAAGAGAACACTTGCACTGGGGTGCACTAAGTGAAAATGAGTGCACTGTGTGCCTTGGCTTGGCATGGCCTACTGCAGATCATCCTGCTAAAAGAAGCCAGAAACTGCACAGTTCATGCTCCAATGCACCCACCGTTTACTTACTCTCAGCTATGTAAGCTTGCCACTTCATTGTGGTGGTGGATCCATCACATTTTGGCTCTTTCTATCTGAGGACAGCAGGTTGTTCTGGCCAAGAAGGCGCTTTTTTTTCCCCCAAATGCTCCTGATCATTTACTGTGTGTCTCTTAAACATAAAGGCAGGGAAAAAGCAAAGGTCACCAAAAAGCAAATGAGAAGAAGGAACAGCATCCAGTCAGAAACAAAAGAATTGTTGCTGTCATTAACCAAACATAGAAATAATTAGAAAAACCCAAGCACACAAACAAAAACACAAAAGAGCAAAAATAGTACCTAAAAATTCTATTTTGGAATTAAAGCCCTATAAATATCCCAGGAACAAAAATTATTTTGATTTTCTGAATATGCAAAAGTTTCTTTTTCTGTATAAGAACTGAAAAAAAGTAATTCACTGCTTGTAAAATGAACAGCTGAAATCTTTGATGTTGGTGAGAATAAGCACACATCATGGCCCCCTAGCTGGCAAACACTAAAAGATTTTAACTTCATCTTATTAAAAATAAAAAAGAACCATGAAAAAAATCAGATCAAATTCTCACTTCTGTGTAGGAAATACTGTTTGATCTGTGAGCCTAAGCTTGTAGAGACATTTGGCCCCATAAGTCAGTTACAGGTGTTCCTTTGTTTTAATTAACAAGTCTTACTTTCTAGCGCTTTAGAAGTAGTACATTAATAATATGTCTTGGTCCAGAACAAATTTATACCAGTACATCATTTCTATGTTTTATTATTCTACCACAGATTATACTAGAAGTTTTTTTTTTAAATATATATTTTAATCTGGATTTAGTGTTTATCATGTGAGTGTAGTGAAAGAAATGTGCAAAAAAATTTTCTGTTCATATAAACTGTGTAAATAAAAAGGCATTTCCCCTCCAAGTTTGTAAATATAATTCCCTATTTTTAAACAAGTATTCCACTTCTCATGCTTTTAACTGTTACTGCCAATCAAACCCAGCATTTATGAAGAAACAGGACTTCCCTGGAGTAACCTTTTTAATAACATTTTATTTGCAGTTTAATTAACACATTTAACCCATTTTGAGATTTATTTAGTTTTTAACCCAAGGGTTTTAATTTAAGAGCATTTAGGAAGTTGAGATTTTGCAGGAGACTTCGCAGCCATTCTTCAGAGAAGTCTGCCACTAGGATATCAGTTTCCACGAGGAATCATCATGTGAGCTGCTGTGACCCTCTCCACCTGTCCCACCTTCTCCACCCAGGAAAGTTAAACAGAGCTGTCAGTATCTCCCTGAACATGAGGCATGTGCTGGCCTGGATCAGGGGTTTGTTCGGTCTTACCTCACCTCTGGAAAGTGACTTTGGGGACTCCACAGTGGTATCAGTCTCTCTATCAGCAATACCATTTTTTGCAGGAGAAGTAATCTGAACTTGATGTCCTGAATCCAAGAAGTTAGCATTGTTGAAACTACATTACATAGTTGTACTAAACAGAAAATGTTCTATCACTCTAGTCAGAGTGTCAGAAAAAGAGATGTTTCTGTTCAGTGAAGCATATATCCCTCATCAGTTTAGAAAATATTGTAGACTTAAGGAATGACAGAGATACCATAAATAATAATAGAATAGGAAACTTAGGGTTCAGTCAGCTCACATAAATATCTCATTAAATCAACTCACACCAAGGCTTTCCTTCAAGCCAAGATTAGGATCTGCTGTTACTTGAAAATTCCATTCAAGTTTTCCAGCTCAGCCAGGTGCTTACAAGTGTGAGACTAAAAGCAGTTAATCCTAGTAGGGAAGTAAATTAAATTTCACAAATACAAACATTGGAATTGTAAAATTTATCTTCTTTGTCTGCCTACTCTCAGAAATCTGATCAGTATTAGCAACACTTAATGCTGTATTAAAATACATGAGCTGCTGTGGGCATAAAAAGATTGTGCATTGTGTGCTGGCAATACTGTCCTGCTCCTGTCACTGTAGCAAGGGCTGGCTTCGGTGACAGCCAGGCTGCTTCTCTGCAGTAGAGAAGGGCAGGGTCCCACCGCAGCAGTGCCTCACTGCCTGTGTGTGACATCAATTGCTGTCCCCACGCGCAGCCATGCATCAGTGAGCTCTCCACATTCCTGACCTGCTCTGTTTTCTTATGCTAAAGCATGGGAAAAGTCAATAGTTTTAAAGCTTTCACTTTGAATTTCTAAAAGCAAACAAATGAATAAATAATTTTTTTTTCAATCCAATTGCACTGATTTTTTAAAACGAAACTGAAATAGAAGGATGCAGAGTGGTTTTGTTCTGTATTCATGACATTAGCTTAAAATTACCATATTTAACAGATTTTTTCTGCTTTCTACTTTAAAACAAAGATGAAGAAAAAAGGTTTATTCTCACTAACATTACTTTGTTAAACTGGAAAAAAACATTCTTGTTAAGCTTTCTGCTACAGATTTAATACCAGATCTATATAGTATCTTATGACTATGCCATTTCTGCCTTTGTAAAATAAATTGTAGTATGTTTGAACATCAGGGTCTTATTATCAATAAGAGCCACTACACTACGTTTTCCAAATTTGGAAAGAAAACCACATTTTTAAGGTTGTATCTTCTTTTCACTGATAACAGACAGAAAAGGTGTTATTTGCTGCAAGCCTCCCAGTCCATGGAGACCATTTCCTCTGATACTGGTGACAGGACATTTTAAACAAAACGGGAATTGGACTAGAAATGCAGATTCAAATGATTTTTCAGGAAACCTACAACCTCTGTCCTGTTCAGCAATATACAAGTGAGGCTACTTTAGTGTTTTTCTAATCAGCATAAAATTTGTGAATTTGGGGTCAGTTTGGTTGTCCTCTTAGCACTGTATAGGACAGCAGCTTACAATGACGAGTGTCCCATCAGCCTTTTTGGGGATTGTAAAGAGAGCTGACTGCAAACCAGCTTAGAAAGAGGTAAATGCGTAACAATTCTGAGAAACTTTTGCGTATGTGTGCACACCTGTATGAGAGCCAGATCTTGGAGGAAAATCCAAGCCATTTGGTAGCAGGCTCTGATTTGTATTTTGGAATTGTTTTGTTTATACTGTGCGGGCATTTTTAACCTTTCCTTTTAGCTCCATCAGCTCCCTAGTGTCCAGTTTAGACACTCTAAATATAGCATTAAATACAGCAGCTTTGTAAGTGATACTTACTCATTTGTCACTTAAAAACCTACAAAAATAAGATTGCCCTTGTAGTTCTTGTTGCAGCGCTCACAGGGTGAGTTAACTCTACAGTCTACGTGGGCTCCCCTTTTTCCAGGAACACAGAGGCTGTCCCTGGGTGCTGTCAAGCTCAGGACATTTCTGCCAGGGTCCTCCAGTTACACAGGACAGTGCTGATGGAGGGGACTTTTGGGAAAGTGTGCTCTTAATCACAAGGAGGAATCACATCTTAATCACAAAGGAAAGTTTTGTTGCTACAGGTCTTCCAGCTTCCATGATCTGATACAAGGTGGACTGAAAGCAGACAGCATCGGTGTCAAAGACCAGAAGACCAACTCACAGCCCCAGTTCTCTCCATCCTCATCCTATTGCTGCAAGGTCAGGTGGATAATGATCCATGGACAGTGGAGTACTAAAAGCATCTCTTTTAGTACTGCAAGGGTGCTGCATCCTTCATGGACTAGATACTGTGCCAAAAGCCATACCAAAGCACACACACACAAACGCAGCAGTCTGCATAAAGGTTGGTTTAAGCAGAATTTAGTATCATTAATAAATGATTAGTTGTTTCTTCCTCATTTTTCATAGTGTGATTTCCTCTGTTTCAATTTCTTTGTTTGATTCTCATGGATTGTGTTTCCTGCTTCTGTTTTGTATCACTCAGGATTCCTCTCCATGGTCCTTCTTCATCCTGACATTCACTGCTACTTTAGTTTCCTCCTTCACGTTGCCCAACTGCCAACAAAATAGCCTCCAGTACTGGGGGAGGTGATCCTTTTTTCTTTCAGATATGATAGAAGGAGGAATTACAGGAAAGCCGTGTCTATTTCCTGCACCTCCAGAATGAAAGCACCAGCTCAATCACTTCAGAGGAAACAGATACTCAGTGCAAAACAGGTATTCTGAAGTTTTTAGCCGCCTAGTTCTAACAAATGAGGGCACACAGGTGAGATTTTTCCTGAAACTCAGCCATATTTCAGATCACTTTGCAGGAGAGTTAAAAACACCAACAGATCCTACCGAACTGCTCCAAAGCAGGGGGCAGGGGTAGCTGGAATTTTATAGAGCTCTGTGGTTTTATTGAAGCATAAACAGTTTTGCCCTGTTCTCATTCCTGGCAAAACAGTCCTATTTGAACTGAAACTGCACAAAATAGATACATTAAACTTTTAGGATGGAAAGATTTGATCTAAAAGATTAATATTTGACATTATAAGCATCAAAGCAAAATAAGAGATAATTAAAGCTCAGAGAATGGAAACATTAGGCAAGTTAAATATTTTTCAAAGCACGCTTTCTAGTTCATTGACCTGTCCATCAAAATAACAATAATGTGCATTTATGTTAAAAGGAATGTAAAATATTATTTTCTTACTCCTAAATAAGGTATACAAACTGTAAATAGCACTATAGACTTTTTTAGCCCTCTTCCACACTGCTTAGAGTGAGCAGAGTCATTTTTGATGGAGGAAAAAAACCCAAAAACCAGAGAGCGACCGTTTGTCAGACTCAGATTTCTCAAGGGAAACCCCTTGGGTGACTGCATTTTCAATGAAATGCAGCTAGAAAACTCTTGTGAAAACCTGCCTGCTGTCTGCTGGTTCATCTGGTGGCTGTTTGGGGTTCCTTGCCACCTGCTCAGGCCACAGGGCTCCAAGCTTGCAGAGCTTCTTGGGAGATGTGTTATACCTTTCAAATTACTGTTGAACAGAAATTCTGTATTAAAGATTCATGTCTTCAAGGTATCCTTATTTATCTCTCTGATAAAGTTAGAAATTATGTTCAGTATGTTGTTAAACCATTCCTCAAATAGGCAAGAATTTGGTACACTTCATAAATTTAATCTGAGAAACTGACAGATAGAACACACAGTAGTATCAGTTACAGATATAAAATTTAAAAATATGTAAAGGAAAATCTCATAATCACATTTATAAAATTAAAGAAGAACCAATCTACTCCAATAACACTACACAGACAAATAATATAAAAATAAAATTCTCTACTTATTTCCTATCTAGGCAACTTTGCTGATTTTTTTAACAAATTGAAAGCATGACAAGAAAGATATTATACATGGGTAAGAGACTTCATTAATGGACATCGAAAATTTAAAGATTGCTTTGGAAGTACTAAAAATTGACTCCTTCTGTGAAGGTAATATGCTGTATGCCATTCACCCTGTCAGCAAATTCTTTGTGACACAATTTAACTCAAATCAGTCCTGAAATTCCATCAGCCAAATAATTTTTCCTAGGAAATATTGAGGGGGGAAAAAGAAAAAAAAGCATGCCCTCAGAATTGTTTTCTAACCTCAGTCTCTTATTCCCTTCTCCAATTATTTGGGGTGGTTTTAGACATTAAGCAATGCATATAAATGTAAGTAAGCTGGAACCATAACCATGTCATTACAAATTTATATAAATTCATGCAAAAGAGCTCCCATTACATTTACTTTGAAATAAATGGTTCTTTCTCCATTACATGATATGCTGTTACTGGATAAAGTGCTAATATGCAACTGTCTTTCTGACCCTATGCATTTCATCCAGCTTTATCTTTCAGCCACTGCTTGTAAGTGTTCCTGACCCACTTGATAATCATTTTACTAAGTCATTGCAATGACACGCAGCTTGTCATCTGAATTAATTTCCAGTCCATAGCCATATCTGTTACTTTTGTTCACAGGATTTAGCTGAACACACTTCTTTCAAATGAACTGTTAAAAAGAACCATAAAATCCACTACATAGGTCCAGATCCAAAGTCTGTTACAGTCATGTCCTTTTTTTTTTTCCCCAAAACCAGCCAACATGAATGCCTAGAAATGAGTACTAAAGCACAGGAGGTGACACAGGGATACCTCCCTGGTAGACTCCCCCAGATTCTGCTGGAGTGTAACATGACAAGGTGCTAGTCAATCAAGCTAATAAGTAGCTTTATTGTTCCAAAATAAAAGCCCTTTTGTCAATAAAGCTGTAGGAAACTGAGCCTAGATAGTCTTTTCTTGTTGGCTCAAATATCCATAACAAAAATCTTGCAAATAACTGAAATCAGATTAAGTTCCTCTCTCCAGCCTTTTGCTCCTTCACCTTCGTGGAATCTGTTGCAGGTTGACAGTACCAATAAAATCACAGGAAGAAATCTGACTTAAGGAGGCACTTTCCAAGTTATTTTCAAGCAGGGTATTGTCCTGCAGCAATGTGTGTACAGTGCAGTTGCTCATACTCCGCCAGTACAATTCTGCTGCTGAGTCCTGGGATAGGGACAGACATAGTTGGAAGGCTGAGGAATGGGCACAGTCTGAGAAAAATATGGTCTGTAACTCCCCTGTAAAGAGACTAATTTTTCATATGAAGGGGGATTTAATACAATGAGAGTCCAGCTTTCAAATACTACATGTTACTCTAAATATTACAGATTTTTTTAATTAGAATTTTTTATTTCAAGTAGTTTAGTGATACTTGTTTCTCTAACACTGATCTACTTTTCCACAACAGATTTTTTGAAAGGGAATGTTCAGTCCCTGCCACTGTTAATCCAAATCACACAGGAAATTAAGTAGGAAAACAGGATGAATTAACATAATTTAGTCACTCAACTTGCTCTCAGTTTCTAACAGCTGGAATTGTAAGAGAGAAACACATACTAACCTGACAAAATTATTAAGTACTTCCAAAAACCTGGTATGCATGGCTTGTCACATCTTCCCAGTTTGATAATCATTATATTTGAATAATTTTACTGGTGCATTTCTCAAGCTTGCTTAGAAGAACATTTCCAAGATATTTTTAGAGTGTATACCTCATTCAGTGTGGAATTTTTGCTGTTGGAAAAGGCAGTGAGATAGATCTAACATGACAAACCATCTTGCTGCTACTCACCTATTTATTATTCAAGTCCTTAAAGCTAGTTACAAAGATTTTCTAGCACTTCATATGAAGCTGCTGCCCTGGCATTTCCTCTGTTTATAAAGGTATACACTGAAAGACAACATCCATTTCTCAGCAATAACCACTAATGACTCCACAGCTGCTCCAGCATCTTCTCCAAGCACTTCATGCTGAATTTCTTACAGGCTGATTTGAAAGATGTAGCTTCTTTCAACACACTACTTGTGACAAAGATCTCCTGATAACCTACTTTTTAGAAACACTACCCTCTTGGCCTCATAAAACAAGATATTAACATGTATGGTAGGTATAAATAAAATCAGTAAAAGACTTACTCATCAGTAGGTTTATAATTAAAAAATTAAACACAGTTTAAGATCTGAAGGGTTTCCTAGTCAAGGACATGCAATTAGTATAAAAGCTCTGGTAGAAGAGAATGGAAGGAGAGCAGGGAAGGGGGGAACTAAAACCTCAAAGTACAGAAGTCCTTAATCATGAATTTGAATAAGTCCTTCCCAAACTTAACACAAAAATAATACCTTGAGGAAAAGACTATTGAAAATCAACAAAAACCATGAGTGATTATAAAACCTGAAAGTTGTTCCAGTGGTCTGTATGCACAGGGAAAGATTTTGAGTTCAGAGAAGCTTATTGGATTGATATGGAGTTCAGCACAGAACATCACGACTGTCTACAAACAAGCCCACTTCACAAATGGCCACATCCATTTGAATCCTATCAGATTCTACCATTAAATTTCTTAGCTGTTGAAAGTATCACAATTTTATGTACCCAGCAGTGGCTGAAATGTAATGACATTTCACAGAAATAACTACCACGTTTTACTTTGCAAAAGAAACTGGTAGAAAACCTTGTGCTAAAACCCTGATCCAGACAAAAGTAAGTTACTTTGTCCATGTACCATCCTGCCTGCTGAAAAAGGTTGAGATGAAAAAGGAGAAACACAAGACAGGAAGTAAAGTACAGCTTAATGCAGGGGAGAAAAGTACAAATTCCTTTGATTCATTGAAATAACATTATACCCAACCCTCTGCCCACTGCCACCCTCACTGAAGTTACAAAAGCAGTGGATGATTTTCTGCACAACCCCAGCCTACTTTATTTCACAATGTGGAGCATGGGCAGTAGTTTGCAACACAAAGTATGAGGAAAGAGTATTCGCAGGTCCAAATGCAAGTGAGTACAGCCAATCCCAAGAGTGAAGGGATGTAAAAAGCACTAGGAAAAGAAGGGAGTATATTAGTCCATCAATAAGCCATTGACTCAAGAAAATAGAATCCCAACAGTGTTTTCATCTCTTATTTACTTCCTTGTTCTTCCTAGAAGATCAATGTAATTGCAATTTATTACTGCTCTCTTATATTCCTGAGGCTGCCATTTGGCAAAAATGCAAAGCTCACCTTTGGAGTGCTTTGTGGTTCCTGTATCATACTAGGAAATTCATCCACTAATGCTCTTTTTTTTACATATAAATAACAAAATACATTTAAGTTTGAATAATAATCTTTATTTATTAGTTTATTTGTAAAAGGTACATTGTAATCCTGAGCTACTGCTTTTATACATTTAGCGTCATACAAAGACAGATCATTTACAGTTTGATCATTTACATTTATTGTGCTCCAAAATCCTTATCCGAATATCATTTTGACTTAGCAGGAACATAGATAATTTAAATTACATGTATCCCTGAAACATCCATATTAACTTACCCATCTGACCCCATTATCTAAATTTCTACAGTTGTCTAAATCACTCAGGACATTCCTTCTGAATTTAGCAAAAACTTGTTTAAAATTATAAAGATGGGCAGTGCAAGAACTGGTCCCTCAATCCTTTGTGAATACATCATTAGAAAAAATTTTCTCTTTCCGTATTCTCTTGGCAAGTCAGTGCTAAATTGACTAGATGTACTTTGATGGAATGGTCCAAGTAATAGTTTACTCATTTCCTTATTACAGCAGTTAATGAGAATTTACAGTGTCTCCCTTTGCAGTGACCAGTGTCATAACTCTCCCAAGCAGGGAAAATCTGATGTGATCAGAGGAAAGCAAGAGGCAACCCATCACCATCTTATTGCCATCTACATGACACAGAAGTATGACAAACCAACTCACGAAATGCTTCCCTTAGACCCTGTAAAGGAACTTGTATGAATAACCAGAGTTAAGTTCCATAATCCGAGCATGGCTTTTAGGATTTGTCAGGTAAAGAAACAAAACAAAACCAAGCCCAAAACAACCCAAAACCTCAGTCCCAGGATCCTTGAGGAGAAAGCATTTATCCTAACTGAAAGCCAATCCTGGAGAAATGGAAATTTAATTGGACTACCAAAACAGCATCTCTCTACTTGAAAAATCTCCAAGCATACAGTGTTTACAAATGTGTCTCTAGCAACAGTGTCAGTCTTTTAAACACTCACAACTTTCATTTCCTGCATAAGGTTACTATGATCTTAGGCAGAAGATGCAGTAAAGCAGTTCAAGCAAAATGCTTATTGCTTAGGTTTTAAAGCAAGCCACTTGAATATAATTTTAGTTAAAATGTTAAGTACAAATGTGAAGCTACTGTAGAAACACTTATAAACACTCTTGCTTTTGAATTCTTACTGATCATCTAGAAAAATGGCAGACGGATTTTAACATAACAAAGGAAATGTAAAACTTAATACTGTCGAAATAAAATTCAACGCCTATAAAGACAGAGTTATGAACATGTAAACACAGCTTTAGTATTCAGAGCTAGGGAATCTAGCAGCAAAACAAACTATTTGCATATTATGTAGTGCAATGAACATTTGTTCTTAGAGACCCCCAGTCTTTAAACTACTTTGAACAGAATGGAATCCTTACAGGAAAGATTTTAAAAGTGTCCAGGATGTCATATCCAGAACTACTAGATGTTCATCTATAACCTAACAATTTCTCTATGCAAAACTGTGCTCTGGATAGCTGACTTTAATGGCTCCCCAGTAGCAGGCTCGGATGAGGCAGATTAAACCTAAGAGATAAGCAACAGCCCAAGAAACATATGTTGCGTGAAATCGCCTGGCGAAGTCCTGTGTACCAACCTAAAAAGAGAAAAGAGTAGTGTCAAACGTACAGCACTATCTGTTCTTCAAGGAAGAGCAAGTTATATTAAGGAGAAGCACTTCAGCACCTTTCCAACTCTGGTAAGGGTAAATTGGGTATTTTATTAGCTTAATTTTACATAACCATAGGGTAATTGAGCTTGAAACAGAGATCAAGAGACCTTTAGTGCCAACTCCCCAACCAAAGTAGGGTCAACCCCAAGGTCAGACCAAGTTGTTCATGGTTTTAACCCATCTAGGTCACAAATAACTCCAAGGATGGAGGCTACACAAGCCTGGAAAAATGGAAAAATGTTTTCACATAATTTTCCAGTTCAGTAAGGCCAAAAAAAAGGAAATTGTCTCTCACTGTTTTTATTTCTGGCCTTCTTTCTATTAGAGAACCTGGAAAATCCTTCATAATTCATGTAAGATCACACAAATAATTATTCAAGTTAAGATGCAAGTTAGAGGCATAATGAGAACTACTCATATGAATTCAGTGGAGGTATTTCCTCACATGAACTTCTCTGGGATTGCCAGGTAGAGAGCTGGCTCTAGTAACCCATATGAGATACTGGTAAGGTAGATAGCTTTCCAAAGAGTAACAACAGAGTGAGCCTTTTCATTTGTAAATAGCTTATGAACTGGTTTTCTCTTTACAGCTTGTACAAATTCCAAAGACACATACATATTTCGAGTGCTTGGAATCCATTCACCTCTGTTGCAGTGGAACTTGTATTTCTGGCTATACAGTAACATGTATTTCTGGAAACCTGGAGGTTTTGAGAGCTCTTGCAAGAGCAACATGTTCCGGTATTTCTACAGTGAAGTGAACCATTTCTTATAAAACTGAAGTTTTTAAAGATGAAGAGTCAAATTTAGCATCAGAAAAAAGATTATCATAGTGCCAGAGTACCTTTTCTAAAAAAAAAATTCATTTTTCTGGCTTACTCAGATGATTAAGTTCACGGTTTTAATAGAGATGACAAAAGCCACATCAATTTACGAAGTTTTACTCAAATGCTGGGAAAAGAAGAGCTGGTCAACTAAGAGAACTCCTTTGAACACACACACCCCTGGACACAGCTGCAAATTTATCGTGGGACATCACTCACAGTTAATCCAACACCAATGAAGATGCATATCATTCCAATTGTGATATATGCACAGCAGCGCCTCCGTGGCAGTGCACTTCCAACAGAAGAACTGTTAGAAAATAAACGGTATTGTAAATTAAAAACAAACAGAAAACCCAACCAACCAAATCACCACCACCACAGAAACCAGCCTTACTATCAACAGTAACTGGTCAGTCTCAATGGGGGAACGGAAAGAGAATGGCATTA
>WAAE01018499.1:171670-184630 GCA_013400495.1 Nicator chloris | reverse complement strand
GTCTTCTCCTTTCAGCTTGACAAGAATCCTTGTCAAGAAAGAAAAGAAAGCTACTAAGAAAGTTACCCAAGGCTTTGGAGTGTATGATTATTTTGGCACACCAGACAGCAGATAACAGCAAATTAGAGAACTTACATAGTGCATAGAGAAACAAATAGAATGTCTCTCAAATATTGATTTTTTTTTTTTTGTAATAGATTGAAATGAAAATGGCTGTTTACTTTCTTAAGTGACGGCACCCACCCACAAATATTAGCTCATCTAGCAAGACACACTCCTTGATAAGTCAGAGACTTTCTTTTCACTCATTTTTTTGGTGAGAATAGGAAGGAAACACTTTAGTATTTATTAGTTACTTCAGTATCCTCTCTGTGATATAGTGGCAGCCACATGAAACCAAACTCAAGTTTCTCCAAGTGGAAAGAAAAATCAGAACCTGATAAGACTTTCATGTCATGCAAGCCTTTGAATCCAGACAGCTCAGAGTAACCTGCTTTGGGGTAAAGCTTCTCAGTTCACTCTGTCTGAAAAAGTTTCATTATGTTCATAACAATGTTTCCTCCTATGGATTTTGTTTACCTCTTCAGTTTACTCTCAAGGACTGGTGACTGCTGACATGAAGTCTTCTATTTCTGTTTTGACAAATCAAATTGAGGGTCTAAACCCAGAATACAACAAATCTTTATCTGAAGACAAGCAACATGTTAAAATTTGATGACTTCATAGACACTACCTTTTTTTCTCACTCTCTAGTCCTCCCTACCTTCTATGCAGGCCTGGAATCATGCCAGATAGCATGAAGCAAGCAAGGTTAAAACAACAAGATTTAGCATCAAGGATCAATTACACTCTCATTTCAGCATGTCCTGGTATCACAGATAATTACCAAAGACGTTCCGGTATTCAAAGGGTGGCTAGGAAAAAGATGGAATCTCCCTTTGTACAAGTTACTTCTGGGGAGATTCCAGTAAGACACAACAGGGAAAGTTTCCACAATGAGACTAACCAGTCAATCACTGGAATAATCTTGTCAAGGAAGTGGTGGAATCCCCAACACTGGACACCTTTAATATTCAACTAGACAGGGTGCTGGGGCATCATGTCTAGATGATGATTTCTTTTGCCCAAGGAAAGTTGGACCAGATGATTCTTAAGGTCCCCTTCCAACCTGGTGTTCTATTTTATGTCAACAGTGCTCTGAACCAATACAACAGGGTAACCTTAACATCTGTGTGAAAAACAAACACACAATGTCAGCATCCGCTAAAGGATTGGTCCAAACGCAAGCAGGCTCAAAGCTACACTCTGCACTAAAACAGGTTCCTCCCCATGGAGATGTCAGAGATGTTGCAGGACAACAAAGCAGCGAGGGAAGTGGGAAAAGAGAGCACAGAAAGTCATTAGCAGGCCTGTCCAGCTCCAGGGAGAATCTCAAGGCAACAAAATGTAGATCCAAGAGTTACACTGGCCTTCAGACAACCAGCAAATTTCTGGATTGCACGTGTTCCTAATTCAGGAACAGTTCTCATGTTTAAAAGCGTCACTTTAGACACACAGCTGCTGCCCAGATTTTACAGTTCAGGCAGTTCCCAAACATCACAGTATTTTTAAAACAAAGAAAACAATGGCCATTATAGGATCAAATTCTCTCCTCATGCTTTGTATCACTACACTGCTGACTATTTAGTGTCTTGAAGATGAATATACTCAGTCCAGCAGAAAATCATCAGTTATCTCACTGTCCTTAGCAGTGTACTTAGACCAGAAACTAGTGGATTCCCACAATTTTGTAGTAGCTTGTTTCCAAGCACAAGGCATACTCTCACATAGCACACAGGCTATACAGTGATCTCACGGTAATAAAATAATGGACTGCAATACAAGGAATGATTGTTTTTATAAGAACTTCCGTGTAACTGGAAAAAAATTCAACCTAGTTTCTGTTTCTATCTGATCACATAAACAGCAAATACTGCTCAGACTTCCATGTACTCCTAGACCTGACTGTATGATTTTTATTTGATAGTGGCTGTAAGCACACTACATCCAGCTTCTGTTTGCTTAATTATTTTTATTATGTTAAAATTTTATCCTATGGTTAGCAACAATATTCCAAAACCTTACATGCAGAAGCTCACTTACATAATGTGTTATTTCAATTGTAGCAAGCAGAAATTTATCTCCTCTAAAAACCACACACCTCAGAGCAAAACAGACGGCTCAGGAGAATGGAGAAGGAGTAGGAATGGTGAGTCAATAATATTTCTTTCCCCACCAAACAGTGAACAGAAGAATAGATGACCAGAACTAAATAAATATGGTAATCTCCACATCCAGCAATAGGTAAAACCTAACTTACAGAAGCCAACAGAAGAAAGCAAGCAAATTCTTTAATAGGAAATACAGCATCAAGTTCAGGAGTGAGGGAATTTGTTTGGCTTTTCTAAACAAGGTCCTCGGTGAGACAATTGCTGTGCTGTTAGCTAGTACATCAGTAGTTCAAGTGAGTAACTTCCCCTAGAAATACAGCTGCAATGCCTCTTGCAGACAAAACTACAGCTAAGTTTTATAATCAATGTTGGAGTTGCACTGGTGTTTTTAAAATGTACCTTCACATGATTTTAAAGACTGCTTCCCCTTCATGTACAATGTAGAGGGCAGATTTAGGCATATGCAGGAGGTGCAGAGTCACACAGATAACAGCAGAGCTGCACTTCCATGCAACCAGATGCATAAGAACAGTCATATCCACATCACTCCCTGTCTCCCCCCTCCAGCAGTAAAACAAAACCTGAACTATTCTATTTCAGCAGTTGTCATCGGGCCATCAGGACTCGCTGCTATCTTGTCTGTAATCAGCTTGAGTGGCCTTATTACAGGTGCAGAGGAGCTGTGCTCAGAGAAACAGTCCCCTGACAACAGGAACACATCACCGCAGTTGTGTATCCACCCAGAGCCACACTGCCACCACCTCTGCATCTGTACACCCACAAGGAAGCTGGGCTAGAACACAGGGGAGGCCATGGGAGGACACGTACAGCAGTGGAGCAGCATGTGGGATTGTGGATCTGTCATTTCCAACTGCTTCAAAGCTTGGGATGGCCTCTCTACACTGCAAGAGGCAGAAGTAGTAGTCCAAGAAAATTTTATGCCCATTAAGTCTGCTGGTAAGGCTTACTATCAGAGATAAGATTCTCATTAATGTGAGCATCTGCAAGCAAGCCCAGGACTGGAACAGTTACATTTCATAAGCTCTGTTCAAAACTCTAATTTAAACCAGCAAGAAGTGGCTGTGTCAGTAAAGAAAAAAAAAATGCAGCTATACTCTAAAAACATGCTCTTGGTTTTACCAAAGAACACACAGTATTTACATGTAAATTAAATCCTGCATGAATAGGGGGACAGAGAAGAAAAAACTTTCTATACAAAACCAGCCTAAACACTGAATATACATCCAAAGCAAAACTGGAGATTGGTCTTTTTACCACCTCCCCTCCCCATCAGCTCTTGGATTAGCGAACTGCTTTTCAGCTTCCTGCCTTGTTGTTTTTCAGAGCAAACTGGAAAGCACAAAAAACCAAACAGACCGACAACAAGCATGTTTTCTGTTCAACAACTACAGAAATTAATTTTGCTATTCACAAAAGGAGAATTTTCTTATCCTCATGGATCGCCACATTTTTGCACCCATTATACCTAAATAATGATGCATTTTTCTTAACTTCCACAATGGTTGCTTGCATTTAGTCATTTTCTAAGGAGGCAAGAAGCTTAAATGAGTGCTTTTGCTCATTATTTATGTTCTCTATTTGCATAACTCCTGCACAACTACTCCATTAAACACCTCTTCCCCTCCAAGGCCAATTTTAAAAAGCCTCCTGCTTTATGAGACTGACAAGTATGACTCACAGTATTCCCCACATTCATTCCCCCAGGCCTTGTGGGAGGTTATGCAGCCAGTAAAAGTACCTGTTCCAGTTCATACTCCCCCACTCCCACTGCAGTAAGTCCTTACAGCAATCTGGGAAAAAAGGAAAGCTATTTCTCTGCTGCAGGCAGGAAACAAATAGTAACAGGATTTGCTTTTCATATTGTCCTTCTCAGCACCACAGTTAGCAAGAGAGAGTGGCTGAACACAATGAAGGAAGGTTACACACTCTCATCTCCATTATTCCTATGCTCTTATTCCCACCAGAAACTTGGGAGTTTCTCAAGACCCTCAAATTGCTTTTCAGTTATCCTTCAAACCATTCCCATTTTCTATCAGCAAGGCAGAAAGTTATTCAACATAGATTATTTAAACTTCCTTCAATGCCCAAGGAACACATTCAAATACTCCACACATAGGACATTCAGGACCAAAATCAGCAACTTCTCTCTCCTGCAGAGAAGCAGAAATCAACAGGTACAATATCCCTGCATACTTGGCTTCTATCCCCAGTAAACAAGCTTCTCTCATAATCACAAAAATATCTCTCTCAGTCTCTGAACAGTCAATATTCATTCACTGCAGAGTACTGAGAAGAGCTGATTTTACAGTTCGTATTCATGGACAGTAGGTTTTCAAAGAGGGAGTGTGTGCTAGAAAGCTTTCCACTGGCTGTTATCATTCTCCACTGGTTAAAGGACAGACTGATAAAGAGGAATGAAATATACATTTAGAAATGACAGCCACTACTGAAGAGATACAAGATTTCTGACAAAGTAAGCTGCGTTGTATGAGCCCAAGCTTCAAACACATGTAAGGCAACAACAATTTCTCTAACGTTCAAAGTTAAAGATACCTTAGAAATTAGATTAAAAATCTGTTGCCATTTAAGACAAATCCCAGGGCTACTGCGGCAACCACATCATTTCAGTGCTGGGAGAACATATGGTGTGCTGCAGCAGGAAACACACCCACGGTATTTCAAGAGAGCCCTTGTAGAGCCAAGCACTACCAAACCAGACGCATATTTTATCTAATGCAGCTAAAGCCAGGAGTTTGCATCATAGAAACAATAGCTCCTCCCAGAGATTTAGAAATCCTGCAAGTCAGACAGCAAATCAAAAGCTGAACAATCCCCAGCCAGGTCTCGGAGACCTTGCCAACATAAGGGCATTGATCCACCATATCTCTACTTGTTAATCTGATACTCTCTGGACCTTGACTGAAGCACCATCCAAGCCACCTGCCATGAGGCTTCTCAGCAGAAACCCAGGAGGTTAATGCCAGGTTTTATAAAACCCTTTAATGATCAGGTCCAGCTCTGTGTTGCGGACACACTCATGTTAAGAGAACACCATTTCTCCTGACACGTTCACTTTCCTTCACTGTTAAGAGAACCAAAGCCCTCCAAGCAGAGAAGTTTTATTATGCCCATTTTACTCCTTAGTCTCAAAAGAGTAACAAAAGAACCAGCTTCCTGAAGAAGACAGGTTTCTCATAAAGGAAGGCCTGGCTGCATATAAATGAGAGGCCTCCTAAGAATTTTACTAATAGGGAGAGTCATGTCAATCCCATTCCACAGTGTCTTCCCAGCTGCATTCCATTTCCTCTGTATCCTGCTCATCATGGCTTCCTCAGGTAGTTAGAGACTACTGCAGAGATAAGGCTTTAGTCTCAACTCTGTGCCAACAAAGATAATTTTAAAAAGAAATGTGTTATGTCTTCAGCAGCTGCAGGTTTCAAATTACTAGCAAACCCATGCTAGCAGAAACTGTTCGTCGGAAAGGCATCATGAAAAATAGCTGTATCATATAAGTTGCAAGGCAGTAAAATATGCAGTTAAATAATAGAAAGAGATTAATTAAAAGAAATAGGCAAGGGAGAATAGGTTTTCAGATCAGATCTGAAATGAGACAAAGTCAACAACATGAGAGTGAGACAAAAGGCCTAACAAGCCATCCGCAGCAAGCAAATGGACTTGAGCAAGAAGAGAGAAATCAGCAAATTCCCATTAAGATCACAACCTAGGAGAAGCACATGGAAAGAGAGAAATGTCACTAGTAATATACAGTGACATAAGAGTAACTAACATTACTAGATATGTGAAAAGACAAGCCATGGCATGGCATTCTGCAGCTACTTAAATGTTCATGCAGTAATCTGATGCACCTGCCTGGACACCTTGTTCTTCTCTTGCCTATTTGTTTTACACAAATGTTCTCTTATCATAGACTCCAGAAAACACAGAACTACTGCATGAGGACCACAGCTCAAATATTAACTTGTAGCACACCTGCTACAACAAAGTCAAATAAGATGCACAGCTGACAATGATTGCTGCAGGACAAATACTGCTTGGCAGATTTGCTGACCCCAAAGTACAAGGAGATCAGAAAATGAAAGTGAAGATGTGCATCTGGTAAAAGATTATCCTGGGGAAAAAAAAAAAGCCAACAAAAAACCCCACACTTGCCTGATAAGGCATAGCTTATAAAAAGAATTATCATGTGAAACACTGGTGTGAAATTAGCCAGCAGAGTCTACACTTCAATTCTTTTCCCAGAATTGTTATGCTTCAAGTGGTAAACAAACATTTTTTTTCTTGGAACTATTTATAATTTTAAGACCACCCAGTAGGAACACTACATTCAACTCTACGGATGCTAAACCAACATTTGTTTTACTAAGACTCCTCTGGGCCAGGTCTGAGAGGCCTTCCTGCTTTCTTAGCAAAAGTAGGAATGGTACCACATTTTATTCTTATGTGTCCTTGAAGTTACAATAAAGTTAGGACAGTGATGCAGAATCTATTCCCCATGAGTTCTTTAACTGTACATCACTACAGTATCAGGGCTTCCTTGCACATAGAGCAGCGTGCTTGCACTTTAACTTCTGCTGTATAAAGAGTATACAGAATTGATTATTTTGGGCTCAGAGAGGGAGGGATGACACTATCACAAATATATCTGCTATCTTAACATAAGATGCAATCTCATTGCAGAAGAGACAACATTTACTGTTCTTTTAGAATATTCCACAATTTCAGAAGATACAGCATGGCACATATCATCTGTAGAGGTCATGAAAACACTTTATGATAGGGGAGGCTCAAACTAAGGGAAGTTTTGATTTTCAGATACTTTTTCAGTTTGCCAAACCCCAGCACTTACTAAACATATTTGATCTGGAATCTTTGACAAGAATATTATTAAAAATAAAGTCCCCTTGTAAGCAGTCAGTCATGTTCAGAGTTAAATTAACCTGCTTCTTTAGCTCAGCCAGCATGTTACCTACCAATTCAAACTCACATTAATACTGCTGACTTTTACATGTTGTACCAGAAAATGCTATACTCATGTTTCACTCCAAGTTGAAAGTCTCAGGCAGGATTCCCCACTCCTCCTTTTCTTCTGAACTATCAGCATCATAGTAACAAATATATGTTCTGCAAAGCAAGTATGCATGGCTCCTGTTAACAGCATTAAGGGTTTGCGTAAGTAATAAGCAACACTATTTGCACAGTCTTAAGAAAAGGTGGAATCTACACTCCTATGAATTAACCCAAGGAAAATAACACATTCCCTCTAAAATCAGGAGGAAGAGTTTAGAGCTCTGTTTTCATCTGCTGCATAATAAACTGTTTCTTTAAAGAGCCCACCTGTTAGAAATGCTGTATCTTCTATTTCAATACCTGGCACCAAGGTGATGAAACACTTGACTGAGCCCCTCCAGCACAGTCAGGACATGCTGACAGGCTGGGGGTGCAGGAGGAAAGGCACCTGCAGTACCATCTTGCTCATTCTCCACAGCACCTTGGTCTTGGCTCTCAAGGGCTCTCTGCAAGTTTTGAGCTGCAAAGGGCTATTTCTGCAACCCAAAGGAGACATCAAGTCTCTGCGGCCATTGCCTTACCAGCAAGGTCAGGAAAAGGGAAGAACCAGACTGAGGCACAGTATCTAGCACTTCAAACTCAGCAGTTACTTCCCTTTACATAGGGGTGGAGGGAGGTGAGGATCCCTCTGACCAAGCCCACCTGTCTCTGTCACCAGAGCTCAGATTTGGGACTGCAGTGGAAGGAATAGCATCAAAGGAAGACCACTTTAGGGAATGCAGAAGCTAAAGAGAGCAAGAATGCTCAGGTAATTATGAACAAGCCTGGACACTGAATAAGCAGTGTCCCACAAGTAATTTCTTACCGTGCAACAATAAAAACCACACTACGCTCCTTTAGACTACAAGTCACTAAACAAGGACTGAACACAGGCAGAGAGAGCAAGAAACCCCTTTATCCCTCAAGGCTGTCTTGCTATGCCAGGACTGACACTTAGTCCACGCATCTGCCACCTCACCATTCTGTAGCTAAGCAATGTCAAACACAGACTGCTTTCACTAAGGAGAAATAGAGCGGCATCTTCTCGTGCCTCTGCCAAGACCCACCAACACGCAGACAAACAGTACTGCGAGCGTTACGTAACTCCTGAGGTTCGCAAAGCAAAAAATTACAGTCTCAAGGTTCTTATGAAGGCCATACATAAAATTCTTAAAAAGTAATTGCTGCTAATGAGTTCAATGATGGTTTCAGATGCATATTTTCCCCAAAGAGTCATTACACAGCCTCTGTGCACACAGTCTCCGTGTTTCTGTGGATACCCACTTTTTGCTGTGTTGCAGAGTAACAGAGACAGTCTGGAAAGGGGTGGGGTGGCAGGGGGAACAGCACTGGAAGTCCACACAATCAGGTTCTGTTCCCAAATCTGACAATATGTCCCTATATGACCTTCCATGAGCCAGTTATAAATTCCATGCCTCCACTTATGCTTTCATAAAATGAAGACAGTTCAAAATGCTAAACAAAGATACTGCGAAGTTGCAACACTTCTTTTGTTTCAGAGTTCGAGGGTTTTTTCTGTTAAACTTAGATTAGATACTAAAAGGAACTTTGCCCTCAGAGGTACAACACTTCCTACTTGTACTCAGCCTGCTCCTGTACTCTTACCTTCATTACATCTGCCTTCATTCTCCACTTCATGAGACCTTCCCAAAGCTCATCTATTTTCTCTGTACCAAGAGAGCAACTTACTGTACCAACCTCCCAGAGAACCAGGGGGAAGGTATTAGATTGTTGCTCCATTTAATCATACTTCTTCCTTCCAACAATTCCACAGGACTGTGAACAGCAAGAGCAGCCCGGGGAGCAAGGATTACACTCAGCATACACTGGCCACAGACATCCTGCAAGCTTCTTCCTTCCAACAATGCACAAACAGAAGGGAGTGGAGAGCACTTCCCTTGTGGAAGAAACAATATGCATCTCTAAAAGCTTATCCCAACCCATTTTACTGCACCTGATTAAGGCAGTGCTTATGAAAAATGGAGCAGGAATAGCAGCCTACATCTTGCTGGCTTCTTAAACCAGATACACCAAAATTAATTGGAAACATTTCGAATTTGAAAAAGCTCATCTCATATCATCTACCTCCTTTGGACACAAACCAGACATATAATACCCAAGGATTCGTTTTCTTTAAATTCAGTGTAATCACTTGCCAATTAAGTGAAATTGGGCTACAGTCTTATTGCTGCCTATGAGCTAAAGCTTTATTTTCCAAAATACAAAGACGCTTGCATAGGCACAGAAGACCTACACAAGGCACAGAAGAGCTATACGCCTAACCAACCAACCTGTACCTATATAATTACTCTAAAGAAAAACCCCAAAAACCACACACAGAACAGCCACTGCCTTTTATACTGCTGGCAAACATTTGCTCAAACTACCTTAAAAAGAACACTATTTCTAAGTATAATGCAACATCATTTTAAAAAGAATATTATTTAAACCTACAAAGCATAATAGATGATACATTTGTATTTTATCTCATTGCTCTCTAATTTTGAACTATATTTGTTGTTACAAAAAGTGAACTTAATTTGCTTTTTTTGTTAAATGTTTCAAATTTTGCAATGAAACTCACAGAAGGAAAAAATATTACTGTATTTACTCTCAATATAAACTAATTAACCTATGAACATAAAAGCATGCAAGTTCTCACAGCACAAAGGATTTGTACTAGTGACAATTTAAGAAGTTTATCCTTTTACAGGAGCTCATTTCCTGAATTAGACATTCTGAGTGAACTTCTTTGTACTGAACTAAGTTAAGCCACTTTCCATGTGCCAGGCAATGAAATAAAGTGTCTGAACAGTTACCAATGTCTAAAGAAAAGCCACCAAAAAAAAAGGTTTGTTACTGTTGGAAAGGAAGTATCTACTGTATAGAAGTTCAGAACATTCAACTTATAAAGCAAAAATAGTTCCTCTATGCATCTTGGAAGATAACACAAATATTTATGAAACTTTTTGCATGCAACACTTCTGCTCAATACCACACATTTACTTTTCTACCAACTGGAAAGATACTTTAATTTTTTTGCAATAGCAGTTAAACTGAAATCTGTATGTGCTTTTGTCTGTTTTACCCAGAATAGCTTGTTAATTCACCGTTCAGTTTCCACATACCAGTCAGAAGCTACAGAAGGAAGTAACATGACAGAAAAACACACACTTAGGCAACACAGCGCTTACTTCCTTAAAAGGTCTCTCAATTTATTTTTCTAAAGCTGCTAAATCTACCCACTTGAGACTATCACGATGAGAATTTACACAAGGAGTGCAAGTTATTTGTTTAGAGATTCTCACAGTCATATTAAAATTATATTTGAGCTTAAAAACAAAAATTACAAATGGATCTTCACAAGCAGTCTAGAAACTTGAGACTGAAAAAAACTATGTATATCTGCATATGCATAAACAAGGTTATAAGGAACACTTGATTTAGACAGCAGAGTTGTAGGCAGCGTTTATAGCATGGACAGGCCTCTCTGGGATACACCAGCCGACTGAAGTTGTTCAAAAGGAAGCCATCAGTGCAGTAACACTGCAGAAGCCAATTTCCTGTGTCATTCTAATGCTTCATAAGCTAGTTATTGTAAAAAAGTTCCTTAAAACACCAAAGTAACTCAATACAGCCAGAAAAATGACTAGAGAATCTCGATGGAAGTTAGTATTTTTTCAGCTGAAGAATCGTAAGTAGAACTGCAAATGCTTTAACTCCTTGTTGTTTCTGTATTAGGTAGTACTGATCAAGTTCATACTGTCTAGGATACTGATCAAACTCCTCACTAGCATCTTCAGCTTTATGCTACAGACTTGCAGATAGCCTTTTGGTTACAAGCACACCAAACAGGCTAGTCCCAAAATATACCTGCAGGCAAAAGGAATTGGGAAGACATCAGCTATGGGAACTTACATTTTGAAAGTATTTTTAAAAAATTAATACATCTGTATATAAGAAAAATTACTCCAGAAAGCAAAAATATGCTTTAAAGATTTAAGGTTCAAAACATGCTCTTAAAATTGTTCAGAGTTTAAGCCTCTGACCTAAAACAGAGATCTAATTTTCTACGTGCTTGTTACTGAAGCTTCCAACCAGAAACATCACAGATTTTAAATATTGTTAAATACAGTAATGTACTTATAATGCCCTTTTCCTTCTATTCAAAGCCAAAATCATCACCAAAACATCACAACATTCTTCAGTTACTATTTCTACATTTGGTTTTCTTCACTTTTTTCTGTCTCACTTTTTCTCCCATCCCCCTCAAGAGTGCCACCCTACTGTACTTTCCTTTTAGTACTGCAGGTCTTCCTTAGAAGCTTATTTGCTCTAGTTCTCCCGAATTCTTTTCTCTTCCTAACAAATAAACTTTCTAGATAACCAGAATACACATGATCTGGAGGGCAAACTGTGTTACCAGCCAGCATTCTGACATAGTCACAATGTGCCTTAGCAAGACACTGCTTCCTGCTTTTCTAAGAACAGTAATTTTCAACTTGAGATTCCTGAATGCTGTCATCTTTCACAAATGCTTCACTAAAAGGATACTTAGTCTCCACTGCTACATTCACCATCAGGGAGGCAAGTTCCAGCCAGGTGAGCTTTTCCCAAATTCTCTTTTTTTTTTTTTTTGAGGAATCCTTAAAGACATCGAAGGCAAGTTTTCCTCAAAAAGTCTGCATGATTGAAATTTTACCAGAACTATTCTCAGCTTAAGTAAAAGAGACAAAACAAAAATCCTGTATTTCCAAATAAAAGTCATATATATACATATAGCTTGAATACAGTAACATTAGGGATGGGAAATTACTTTCCTCCTTAAGTCAGCAAAGAATATAAACCATAACACTGAAAATATCATTCTTTCTCCTATTACAATCACTATAAATTGTTAGTGCCAGCACTCAGAATAGTCTGACAAACCTGTTCCACCTCAGTGGCACAACTGAGAGGGCTAACAGCACATGGTAATTTTTACCACTATGGAGCACTTAGCTTTTTCCACAAAAAAAAAGAAATCCCTCCAAATTCAAAGTGGCTGAACTGAACCACATACATGCTACCAGATAAGTTACAATATGTAGCTACTTGTGAAGTATTTTAACATTCACTTCAGAGCCAGATTCTCTATTCTGGTCTTTTCTATA
This sequence comes from Nicator chloris, assembly GCA_013400495.1. Lineage (NCBI taxonomy): Eukaryota > Metazoa > Chordata > Aves > Passeriformes > Pycnonotidae > Nicator > Nicator chloris. The sequence goes on along the minus strand of WAAE01018499.1, from coordinate 172,158 downwards.
AAATGCTCAATTACATTAAACACAGATTCTGTATTGCATGTTTGTTAAGCCTCTTCCCCCTTCCCACCCCACAATACTCATACACCCAAATCTCATAACCCAGTGCCCTGTGTCATATTGCCTAATCCGGCAGTGGCCCCACCACATGCACTGGCAGTATAATCTGTTCAGCAGTCCAACTGGACAGCAGATGGCTTTGCATCAAGTGCTGATTAAAAAAAACACCTCCATCAAACATTTTTAAAAAATACATAGTTTTATCAATACATTTACCATTTTACTGAGCAAATGTACAATACATGTAAAATGCAAGCGAGGTATATACATTTTCCAAAGCTACTGTACAAGATGGCATTAAGAATTTTAGAATTCCAGCTTCCTTGCAAAATGGGTAAACACAGCTGTGCATAGATAAAACAGACTCCACCAAGCCCACATCCAGCTGACCTTGATACTTGAGGTGAAAATGAGCTACCAAATTAAAAAAT